>JARYGA010007985.1:0-51688 GCA_030545235.1 Helianthus tuberosus | reverse complement strand
CACAATACATTGTTTTACAAACAACTTAACTTTTACAAACTCATTTTACATGGTTACTCATTTAACCATGCATTATTTTCTTATTTATACATATCATCTGAACTTATTGTTTTTCAAATGATTTACAAAGACAAAGCAAATTACAAGGTTCATGACTAAACATTTTCTCAAACATAAGTCATGAAACCTATTTTCACAAAACCTATGTATCTCACAGGCATTTTTATGCTGACGTACCTATTTTCACATGTGTTTTCAGGAGCTGTTGCATAAGATGATCAAGATACACATAGGCAGACTTGGGCTTTAGTGAAAATAAAAGATGCAAGACTAGTTAATTATGTTGTATTTCTTTGTTTGTTAAGACATTGTAACACTTTTAATCAATAAAGCGAAACTTTACTTTCCATGGTTATGAAACATTAATTCTGTTACAACACTCCCCGATGTTTCCGCCACGTTTTGTATGTTCTACGTGGTCGGGGTGTGACAGAAAAGATGGTATCAGAGCCAACGGTTATAGGGAATTAGGTTATTAGTAATGCTTTGACCTAGTCTATAACCTTCTTAGGACCCTAACGCGAGTTTACTTGCGTTTAGTCATAAAACAATACCGTCACCTATCCTTAGGCGACGATCACAACAAGAACATAAATTTCCGAACCACTTTGAAAACTAATCATCTGTTCTAGGATGATTGATTACTAGGTTTTGAACCCTCTATTGTAAGGTTTTGAACTCTCTGTTATATGGTTTTGAACCCCTTTGAGTTTTCAAAATCTCGTCAAGGTTTTGGGTTTTAAATAATGTGAACACGTGCAAACTGGAAGGGTGAATGCCTGTATTCTGGGTTTTCTGTCTAGGCAAGCACTTCGTATACATCTCATCAGACGCGAGACCAGTTGTGCTTACCTGGGAATTCTTGGGATGAGTGTTCACTTATAGGCGAGCATGTCTTCGCGATACATTATTTTCGACCCATTTACTTTGATTTGTCATTGTGTGTCGTTTGTTGCTTTGTAGTAACAAACAAATGACCACTATCCTTGCTTTCATCAGATTTGTTTCATCTCATTCTTGTCGTCTAATTCTCTCTCTCGTTTCCTTTCATGTTTCCTCTTTTAGAATGCCTCCTCGACGCGAAAGCCAGATAGAGACTGCCGAATTGGCAGAAATCATTGCGCAGCAAATGGCTGCTCAATTCCCAAACCTCTTTGCTCAATGGAACCAAGCCAACAACAACAACAATGTTCTATGCAAATACAAGGATTTTAACCAGGCTAAACCACTCAAGTTTAGTGGTTCTGAAGGAGCTACTGGGCTTCTTCAATGGTTCGAGAGCATTGAGAATACTTTCCGCCACGTGCAGTGTCCTGACAATCGCAAGGTCGAGTTTTCTTCGAGTGTGTTTCAGAAGAGGGCTCTCACATGGTGGAACGGGATTATGAGGGATCGTGGTGCAGAAGTTGCTCTAGCACAGACATGGGCTGAACTTAGGGCTCTCATGATAAGGGAATTCTGTCCTCGTCATGAGCAGCGAGCTTTGGAGAAGGAATTTGATGAGTTGAAGCAAGATAGTGGTGAGCACAGGGCGTATACTGATAGGTTTGAGGAGTTGAGTCTGCTTTGCCCGACAATGGTTACCCCACTTGACATAGCTATCGAAAGGTACATCGACGGCCTACCTGATTCGGTACAAGACATCCTTACTGGTAGTAACCCTGCCACACTCCGTCAGGCGATCGAGTTATCAGCGACATTGACTGAGTCGCAGATTCGGAAGAATAAATTACACAGGAAGGGTGACAAGGGCGAGAAACAGTCGTCTGACAAGGAGGATAGCAAGAAAGGTCAAAACAAGAATGGGAAGGATTCTAGTTCATCGAAGAGGGCAAGGAAGCGTAAGGTTTCCCAAAACTATGCCATTACTGCACAGGCCCAAGCTGCACTAAATTAGCCTGCGCAACCACTAGCCAAGAAGCCTTATTTTGGCAATGCACCTTTGTGCAACAGGTGTAACGGCCATCATCAACCACACCTCCAGTGTCGTCAGTGCACCAACTGCGGAAGATCCGGTCATCTTGCTGACACCTGCCGCATCCCTGCTAATCCGAATCGCCCAGTTCAGAACCCGGCTCAACAAGTTGCTCAGCCTCTTGCTCAGCAACAGGGTCAAGCTGCACGACCACACTACCCACCTGGTGCCTGTTACAATTGTGGGGATCTGACCCACTACAGAAACCGATGCCCAAAGCTTGCTAATGCAAATCCGACCCACGGATGAGCATTCAGCTGAACAAAGGATGTTGCTGTCTTATGCCTTTGTTTCTTTTGTTTTCGTGTATTGTGAAACAATATGTCTCGTTCATAAATAAAAGTTGTTGTTCACAATTCTGATATACAAGTATAATTACATGTGTGTGTGACTTTTCCTATGATACCTACATCAAGGAACTATGTTCCTTACAAACTACTCTTGTGATTCTCTCTTTCAAATGATCGCTCATGATTTCCTTCGAAAATTTTAAGTACTCGTTTCATTCTAAGATACGAAGTACATAAAATAAAGTGACATTATGAGTAATCATGCTTCTGCACATCTGTGCCTTTGAAATCCTTGGTTAAATAACTAAGGGTATTTTCAAATCTCATACCCATTACGTTTTGATTTTTTTTTTACATATACAGTACAAGTATTTCAAAAACAATCTTCATGATCTCAAAACATTTCATATGGTTTGAAAACAATTTATCTAAATACATTATCTATGTTATTTCAAAAACATTAGCCATGTTATCAAAACCAACCTTCCTAATTTCAAAATATTTCATATAGTCTGAAGGCAATATTAACACAATACATTTCCTTATCAAGTGCATGATTTCGAAAAGCATCATTCATGTCTTTCAAAAACCTTATACATAATTTCAAAATTCATCTCTCATGATTTTAAAACATTTTTGTAAATATATCTATCTAATACACCTACTTTATTTCAAAAGTATTATATATAAGGTTTCAAAAACGGTAAACACATTTTTTCTTAAAAGAACCCCATGCACAGTTTTCAAAAATATTTTCCTCGTACATCGACTTAACTTTCAAATTTCGCTTCATATGTCGCCTTGGCATATCTGGCATCTCAACTTTGTAAAGCATTTCAACTTCATGTTTTGACATAAGCACGTCCAGTGCAAGGTTTCAAAACATCTTCAACTTCTAAAATCCATATGGGATCTTTTTATCTTCATATTTAGACCCTTGTGGATGATCATCATTCAAATCAGAGTCCTTAATTGGATTCTTTATGTACCTTAATTCGAACATTTCGAGTTCTAGTAATCGAAATCGAATTTTCTTTTTGAATCTTTCTATCTTTATAGTTAGATTCTTGATAATGTTTAAAGTGCCAAATGAAATCCACGAGACGGATTCCTAGTGTGCTTTAAATACATGTACTCTGTTAGCAGAACAAACTTCTAGTTAAACAATTTTGTGGTTATGTGACTATGTGTTTATTCATCTTATGTTTTCTTTTATGCATTTTTGTGTTTTTAATACTCTGGATATTCGTTATCCAAATCCTCGCAGAATCTTTCATATCTTCATATGAGGGATTCGTAGCAGGATATTCAAAAGGTACTACCTTCAATCCTTAATGGGCTTCTATGTAATAGTTAAGACCCATGGATTATATAAGTACCGCTCCATGTTTCATAAGAGATCCTTTTAGTGGTCTAGTCTAAAAGATTGATTCACAATTTGGTTAAAGGACGACATCTAGTGATGTAGCTGGACAGACTCCTTGATAAGTCTATTTAGATCATTTATTGATTTAGTCAAAAGGACCCTATGGTGGTCTAGTCACACTCATCACCGGTTTGTTCATTTGGTTTTCCCCTACACACTTTAAAATAGACTGTGTGTACTGTGCAAGGAATTGTCTGATTATGGACGCGTACATAATTATGAAATTTAGTGCACAGAAACCCAGTAAGATTTATTATGTGTAAGAGCCGATAGTGACAACAATAACGAAATGAGAACGATGTAATGGAGGTACGGTGGACGCACCAATGACGCTTCATATACTTGTATATAAGTATCCCTCTTACATTGCAATCATGATGTTATTAAAGGTTACTAGAAGTTCAGAACCCTAATCAATATTGTTCGATCTTTTAAACTTCATGTTTTCAAGCTCTCACAAGTTTCCTCTAAATAAATTTCGGGACGAAATTTCCTAAAGTAGGGGAGACTGTAACACCTGTGCCTCCACGGCCATCAAACAAATACCGAACCAATGAAATATTATATTTCATACTTGGGATTTGTAAAAATATGTGTATCATTTGCACATATCAATTCTTGTTCAATTTCAAACTCTAAATCGCTTTCTGGAAGGTTATACGTGCACCGATGCGTAAATATAACCAGTTTAATGCAACAAACACTCTGGAATAGTGACATAGGCTTAACATACCTTAAATAACCTTTACATAACTTAGAAATAAGTTTTGAAGGCTTTGGTATGGCAAAATCAAGTTAAATCGCTTACAGGGACTAAATTTGACAAACTGCGAAAGTATGCCAATTTGAACTGTAACAGACATTCCGGAACATGACCATAAGTTAAACATACCATAAATATCCTTTACATAGCTTAGAAATAGGCTTTGAGGTGTTTGGTGTGCTAAAATAAACTTTTGGGTCATTCAGGGACTAAAAGTGTCAAAAAGTGCACAAGTTTGCATTTTTACGCATAACTCACGTTCTGAATACATCCGGACATCCAAAAATTTCTGTAAGCATGACTATATTATGCTTTAGTGTTTGGCTTGTCAAAAATCCATTCTTCGCGTCATTTGGATCGTTTTTCGCGCTTATGCGCATTCCGTCGTAATTAAGCGAACATCACGTTCGTACGACCAAACGAACCAACACCCGGCATATTTTTGAGCATGTTTCATGTCCACAATGTTTAGGCATCATTTTAGGGCCTTAAAGTTGGCTTTACGGGCCTTAGAAGTGTCGAAAATGGCCTTAAACACGTGCAGGGACTGAAACTGTAATTTCTGAAACTTGTTTTCTGATCAGAAGGGCTAGGCGGCCCGCCTCAGTTTCTGAACATCCTTAGGCGGCCCGCGTCCCACTATCAGACCAGATTAACTGCATTTAACAGCAGATTGCAGCTGTTTGATCCTCACCCACACATTCTCAATCGCTTAGTCAGATGATAAGGACCATTTTTAGTCACCACAATTTTGCAACACATGTACGGATGGGATTAAGGCACGTTTTCCATGAAACGATCCTAACGGTTACCCGAAAACTATAAATACCCCATCACCCCAATGCAAAACTTACAAGAACTTTGATTTGAGAAACTCTAAGTTGAAACTATTGTTTCATACCTGAGATTTTTGAATCGAGGTTAGCATTCGGGGACCCTTCGTAAGTATTCTTTCGTTCTTTTCCTTATTTTATTGCTTTTCGAGTCAGAAAGTCAAACTTTGTTTGACTTTCAGCGTTGACCAGTAATGGTCAATGCGAAGTTCGTTTGAACTTCGCAACGTGAGTGTAATCATGTTGGTCATAGTCCCTTGGGACTATGCCCACTGATTACCACGTTGTCTAGGGTCGTAGGGTAGGCGATCTAATAAATCGCCTATACCCTCGAACCCGACCCAGTTTGGTCGATCATTAGGATCCGACCAAATACATTAGGTGACCATAGTAGGTAGGGAATAACCTTCCGAGGTTATACCCTATGGTCACATCGTTTAAGTAGTTGTATGATAGGTAGTTTATATGCCTTAGGTAAATTACCAGAATACCCTTTTCATGTATAATTGGTAATTAAGCATATGTAACCTAAACTTTTGTCACATAACTGATTATGTAACATGTTTAGGCATATAACACTTGCCGTAGAACTAGTTAGGCGGTCCGAACGCGTTTCACGCGAACGACGCGTTAAAGTAGCATAAGCTACCTAAACGGGTCGTAATGGGTCGTAAGCTATTAGGTTGGGTTTCATTTAGCATGTAGGTTTTGATAAACCATATGACACGAGTCTCTATACTCGTTTGGTTTACGAAACCTCATTCTATCCGATCTTCCGATTTAGGTCCGGTTTATTAATGTAGTTACCTATATTAGGTGCCGTTTGATTTCCGTGATCTCTAGCATTGTTTGGTTGTCACTCAAGGACTACTGAGCATTCTCAAGTGAGTACATAGACCCCTTTTTTACTGTTTTCCAAACTGTTTTGGGGTGAAACACATGTGCCTACTTGTTACTTTCGTGCTTTCCTGTTTTCACATCATATACTTGCTATGTTCATTAGTACATTTATAGTACATGATTTCATGGTGTTCTATGCTTTGTATGATGACTTTGCATACTTAGTACATTGTTTTACATGACTTTTCTACTTTGTATGATGACTTTGCATACTTAGTACATTGTTTTATACTGCATCTCTGTTGCATATGTTCCAGTAACATATGGACACATTGTTTTACATCTCTACCCTGTATGTTTACTCTAGCATACTAGGTACATTATCTTCATAAAACATGCTTACATTTTGGTATGACATTTGGTTTGTTTAAACTATACTATACATTCATTAACACCGATCATGCCGTTCGTTAGTAGGTAGTGGTACCATAGGACTTTACAAATCCCGTTCCGGACATCCCAGGGAAAGGGGATGAAAGGAATGACCGAATCCGAATACATATTCTCTTGATAACTCACTTTTACATAGTTATCCGTCTGTCTCAAGGCTTGGATGTATGAATTTTCACAATACCGCATAAATGTTCATATTCAGTATAGCATGCATATATCTTACAAAACATAACTTTGATTTAAACCAAGTTTTACTTCAATACTTTGTTTTGTACATTTTTACTTATGGTTTAAGTAGTCTAAATTTTACTTACCATACATATCATTTTGGTTATACATTACTTGACTACTTTTGGACTATAAACATTTGACATGGTTTATACAAGGACTTTTGACTATTGGTTTAAACATAGACTTATTACATTGGTGGTTTGAGTAAGTGATTAAGTAACGATGCGTGTGTAATATGATACAAGCATGGTGGATACGCCGCTGGTACTTCCTATATATAAGTGTTTGTATGGTATTACATATATCGTAGCGTTATTTGAATCATTTCAGTTTGATACATATAACATTTTATACAAATAACATACCTTTCACAATACATTGTTTTACAAACAACTTAACTTTTACAAACTCATTTTACATGGTTACTCATTTAACCATGCATTATTTTCTTATTTATACATATCATCTGAACTTATTGTTTTTCAAATGATTTACAAAGATAAAGCAAATTACAAGGTTCATGACTAAACATTTTCTCAAACATAAGTCATGAAACCTATTTTCACAAAACCTATGTATCTCACAGGCATTTTTATGCTGACGTACCTATTTTCACATGTGTTTTTCAGGAGCTGTTGCATAAGATGATCAAGATACACATAGGCAGACTTGGGCTTTAGTGAAAATAAAAGATGCAAGACTAGTTAATTATGTTGTATTTCTTTGTTTGTTAAGACATTGTAACACTTTTAATCAATAAAGCGAAACTTTAATTTCCATGGTTGTGAAACATTAATTCTGTTACAACACTCCCCGATGTTTCCGCCACGTTTTGTATGTTCTACGTGGTCGGGGTGTGACAGAAAAGATGGTATCAGAGCCAATGGTTATAGGGAATTAGGTTATTAGTAATGCTTTGACCTAGTCTATAACCTTCTTAGGACCCTAACGCGAGTTTACTTGCGTTTAGTCATAAAACAATACCGTCACCTATCCTTAGGCGACGATCACAACAAGAACATAAATTTCCGAACCACTTTGAAAACTAATCATCTGTTCTAGGATGATTGATTACTAGGTTTTGAACCCTCTATTGTAAGGTTTTGAACTCTCTGTTATATGGTTTTGAACCCCTTTGAGTTTTCAAAATCTCGTCAAGGTTTTGGGTTTTAAATAATGTGAACACGTGCAAACTGGAAGGGTGAATGCCTGTATTCTGGGTTTTCTGTCTAGGCAAGCACTTCGTATACATCTCATCAGACGCGAGACCAGTTGTGCTTACCTGGGAATTCTTGGGATGAGTGTTCACTTATAGGCGAGCATGTCTTCGCGATACATTATTTTCGACCCATTTACTTTGATTTGTCATTGTGTGTCGTTTGTTGCTTTGTAGTAACAAACAAATGACCACTATCCTTGCTTTCATCAGATTTGTTTCATCTCATTCTTGTCGTCTAATTCTCTCTCTCGTTTCCTTTCATGTTTCCTCTTTTAGAATGCCTCCTCGACGCGAAAGCCAGAGAGAGACTGCCGAATTGGCAGAAATCATTGCGCAGCAAATGGCTGCTCAATTCCCAAACCTCTTTGCTCAATGGAACCAAGCCAACAACAACAACAATGTTCTATGCAAATACAAGGATTTTAACCAGGCTAAACCACTCAAGTTTAGTGGTTCTGAAGGAGCTACTGGGCTTCTTCAATGGTTCGAGAGCATTGAGAATACTTTCCGCCACGTGCAGTGTCCTGACAATCGCAAGGTCGAGTTTTCTTCGAGTGAGTTTCAGAAGAGGGCTCTCACATGGTGGAACGGGATTATGAGGGATCGTGGTGCAGAAGTTGCTCTAGCACAGACATGGGCTGAACTTAGGGCTCTCATGATGAGGGAATTCTGTCCTCGTCATGAGCAGCGAGCTTTGGAGAAGGAATTTGATGAGTTGAAGCAAGATAGTGGTGAGCACAGGGCGTATACTGATAGGTTTGAGGAGTTGAGTCTGCTTTGCCCGACAATGGTTACCCCACTTGACATAGCTATCGAAAGGTACATCGACGGCCTACCTGACTCGGTACAAGACATCCTTACTGGTAGTAACCCTGCCACACTCCGTCAGGCGATCGAGTTATCAGCGACATTGACTGAGTCGCAGATTCGGAAGAATAAATTACACAGGAAGGGTGACAAGGGCAAGAAACAGTCGTCTGACAAGGAGGATAGCAAGAAAGGTCAAAACAAGAATGGGAAGGATTCTAGTTCATCGAAGAGGGCAAGGAAGCGTAAGGTTTCCCAAAACTATGCCATTACTGCACAGGCCCAAGCTGCACTAAATCAGCCTGCGCAACCACTAGCCAAGAAGCCTTATTTTGGCAATGCACCTTTGTGCAACAGGTGTAACGGCCATCATCAACCACACCTCCAGTGTCATCAGTGCACCAACTACGGAAGATCCGGTCATCTTGCTGACACCTGCCGCATCCCTGCTAATCCGAATCGCCCAGTTCAGAACCCGGCTCAACAAGTTGCTCAGCCTCTTGCTCAGCAACATGGTCAAGCTGCACGACCACACTACCCACCTGGTGCCTGTTACAATTGTGGGGATCTGACCCACTACAGAAACCGATGCCCAAAGCTTGCTAATGCAAATCCGACCCACGGATGAGCATTCAGCTGAACAAAGGATGTTGCTGTCTTATGCCTTTGTTTCTTTTGTTTTCGTGTATTGTGAAACAATATGTCTCGTTCATAAATAAAAGTTGTTGTTCACAATTCTGATATACAAGTATAATTACATGTGTGTATGACTTTTCCTATGATACCTACATCAAGGAACTATGTTCCTTACAAACTACTCTTGTGATTCTCTCTTTCAAATGATCGCTCATGATTTCCTTCGAAAATTTTAAGTACTCGTTTCATTCTAAGATACGAAGTACAGAAAATAAAGTGACATTATGAGTAATCATGCTTCTGCACATCTGTGGCTTTGAAATCCTTGGTTAAATAACTAAGGGTATTTTCAAATCTCATACCCATTACGTTTTGATTTTTTTTTTACATATACAGTACAAGTATTTCAAAAACAATCTTCATGATCTCAAAACATTTCATATAGTTTGAAAACAATTTATCTAAATACATTATCTATGTTATTTCAAAAACATTAGCCATGTTATCAAAACCAACCTTCCTAATTTCAAAATATTTCATATAGTCTGAAGGCAATATTAACACAATACATTTCCTTATCAAGTGCATGATTTCGAAAAGCATCATTCATGTCTTTCAAAAACCTTATACATAATTTCAAAATTCATCTCTCATGATTTTAAAACATTTTTGTAAATATATCTATCTAATACACCTACTTTATTTCAAAAGTATTATATTTAAGGTTTCAAAAACGGTAAACACATTTTTTCTTAAAAGAACCCCATGCACAGTTTTCAAAAATATTTTCCTCGTACATCGACTTAACTTTCAAATTTCGCTTCATATGTCGCCTTGGCATATCTGGCATCTCAACTTTGTAAAGCATTTCAACTTCATGTTTTGACATAAGCACGTCCAGTGCAAGGTTTCAAAACATCTTCAACTTCTAAAATCCATATGGGATCTTTTTATCTTCATATTTAGACCCTTGTGGATGATCATCATTCAAATCAGAGTCCTTAATTGGATTCTTTATGTACCTTAATTCGAACATTTCGAGTTCTAGTAATCGAAATCGAATTTTCTTTTTGAATCTTTCTATCTTTATAGTTAGATTCTTGATAATGTTTAAAGTGCCAAATGAAATCCACGAGAAGGATTCCTAGTGTGCTTTAAATACATGTACTCTGTTAGCAGAACAAACTTCTAGTTAAACAATTTTGTGGTTATGTGACTATGTGTTTATTCATCTTATGTTTTCTTTTATGCATTTTTGTGTTTTTAATACTCTGGATATTCGTTATCCAAATCCTCGCAGAATCTTTCATATCTTCATATGAGGGATTCGTAGCAGGATATTCAAAAGGTACTACCTTCAATCCTTAATGGGCTTCTATGTAATAGTTAAGACCCATGGATTATATAAGTACCGCTCCATGTTTCATAAGAGATCCTTTTAGTGGTCTAGTCTAAAAGATTGATTCACAATTTGGTTAAAGGACGACATCTAGTGATGTAGCTGGACAGACTCCTTGATAAGTCTATTTAGATCATTTATTGATTTAGTCAAAAGGACCCTATGGTGGTCTAGTCACACTCATCACCGGTTTGTTCATTTGGTTTTCCCCTACACACTATAAAATAGACTGTGTGTACTGTGCAAGGAATTGTCTGATTATGGACGCGTACATAATTATGAAATTTAGTGCACAGAAACCCAGTAAGATTTATTATGTGTAAGAGCCGATAGTGACAACAATAACGAAATGAGAACGATGTAATGGAGGTACGGTGGACGCACCAATGACGCTTCATATACTTGTATATAAGTATCCCTCTTACATTGCAATCATGATGTTATTAAAGGTTACTAGAAGTTCAGAACCCTAATCAATATTGTTCGATCTTTTCAACTTCATGTTTTCAAGCTCTCACAAGTTTCCTCTAAATAAATTTCGGGACGAAATTTCCTAAAGTAGGGGAGACTGTAACACCTGTGCCTCCACGGCCATCAAACAAATACCGAACCAATGAAATATTATATTTCATACTTGGGATTTGTAAAAATATGTGTATCATTTGCACATATCAATTCTTGTTCAATTTCAAACTCTAAATCGCTTTCTGGAAGGTTATACGCGCACCGATGCGTAAATATAACCAGTTTAATGCAACAAACACTCCGGAATAGTGACATAGGCTTAACATACCTTAAATAACCTTTACATAACTTAGAAATAAGTTTTGAAGGCTTTGGTATGGCAAAATCAAGTTAAATCGCTTACAGGGACTAAATTTGACAAACTGCGAAAGTATGCAAATTTGAACTGTAACAGACATTCCGGAACATGACCATAAGTTAAACATACCATAAATATTCTTTACATGGCTTAGAAATAGGCTTTGAGGTGTTTGGTGTGCTAAAATAAACTTTTGGGTCATTCAGGGACTAAAAGTGTCAAAAAGTGCACAAGTTTGCATTTTTACGCATAACTCACGTTCTGAATACATCCGGACATTCAAAAAATTATGTAAGCATGACTATATTATGCTTTAGTGTTTGGCTTGTAAAAAATCCATTCGTCGCGTCATTTGGATCGTTTTTCGCGCTTATGCGCATTCCGTCGTAATTAAGCGAACATCACGTTCGTACGACCAAACGAACCAACACCCGGCATATTTTTGAGCATGTTTCATGTCCACAATGTTTAGGCATCATTTTAGGGCCTTAAAGTTGGCTTTACGGGCCTTAGAAGTGTCGGAAATGGCCTTAAACACGTGCAGGGACTGAAACTGTAATTTCTGAAACTTGTTTTCTGATCAGAAGGGCTAGGCGGCCCGCCTCAGTTTCTGAACATCCTTAGGCGGCCCGCGTCCCACTATCAGACCAGATTAACTGCATTTAACAGCAGATTGCAGCTGTTTGATCCTCACCCACACATTCTCAATCGCTTAGTCAGATGATAAGGACCATTTTTAGTCACCACAATTTTGCAACACATGTACGGATGGGATTAAGGCACGTTTTCCATGAAACGATCCTAACGGTTACCCGAAAACGATTAATACCCCATCACCCCAATGCAAAACTTACAAGAACTTTGATTTGAGAAACTCTAAGTTGAAACTATTGTTTCATACCTGAGATTTTTGAATCGAGGTTAGCATTCGGGGACCCTTCGTAAGTATTCTTTCGTTCTTTTCCTTATTTTATTGCTTTTCGAGTCAGAAAGTCAAACTTTGTTTGACTTTCAGCGTTGACCAGTAATGGTCAATGCGAAGTTCGTTTGAACTTCGCAACGTGAGTGTAATCATGTTGGTCATAGTCCCTTGGGACTATGCCCACTGATTACCACGTTGTCTAGGGTCGTAGGGTAGGCGATCTAATAAATCGCCTATACTCTCGAACCCGACCCAGTTTGGTCGATCATTAGGATCCGACCAAATACATTAGGTGACCATAGTAGGTAGGGAATAACCTTCCGAGGTTATACCCTATGGTCACATCGTTTAAGTAGTTGTATGATAGGTAGTTTATATGCCTTAGGTAAATTACCAGAATACCCTTTTCATGTATAATTGGTAATTAAGCATATGTAACCTAAACTTTTGTCACATAACTGATTATGTAACATGTTTAGGCATATAACACTTGTCGTAGAACTAGTTAGGCGGTCCGAACGCGTTTCACGCGAACGACGCGTTAAAGTAGCATAAGCTACCTAAACGGGTCGTAATGGGTCGTAAGCTATTAGGTTGGGTTTCATTTAGCATGTAGGTTTTGATAAACCATATGACACGAGTCTCTATACTCGTTTGGTTTACGAAACCTCATTCTATCCGATCTTCCGATTTAGGTCCGGTTTATTAATGTAGTTACCTATATTAGGTGCCGTTTGATTTCCGTGATCTCTAGCATTGTTTGGTTGTCACTCAAGGACTACTGAGCATTCTCAAGTGAGTACATAGACCCCTCTTTTACTGTTTTCCAAACTGTTTTGGGGTGAAACACATGTGCCTACTTGTTACTTTCGTGCTTTCCTGTTTTCACATCATATACTTGCTATGTTCATTAGTACATTTATAGTACATGATTTCATGGTGTTCTATGCTTTGTATGATGACTTTGCATACTTAGTACATTGTTTTACATGACTTTTCTACTTTGTATGATGACTTTGCATACTTAGTACATTGTTTTATACTGCATCTCTGTTGCATATGTTCCAGTAACATATGGACACATTGTTTTACAGCTCTACCCTGTATGTTTACTCTAGCATACTAGGTACATTATCTTCATAAAACATGCTTACATTTTGGTATGACATTTGGTTTGTTTAAACTATACTATACATTCATTAACACCGATCATGCCGTTCGTTAGTAGGTAGTGGTACCATAGGACTTGACAAATGCCGTTCCGGACATCCCAGGGAAAGGGGATGAAAGGAATGACCAAATCCGAATACATATTCTCTTGATAACTCACTTTTACATAGTTATCCGTCTGTCTCAAGGCTTGGATGTATGAATTTTCACAATACCGCATAAATGTTCATATTCAGTATAGCATGCATATATCTTACAAAACATAACTTTGATTTAAACCAAGTTTTACTTCAATACTTTGTTTTGTACATTTTTACTTATGGTTTAAGTAGTCTAAATTTTACTTACCATACATATCATTTTGGTTATACATTACTTGACTACTTTTGGACTATAAACATTTGACATGGTTTATACAAGGACTTTTGACTATTGGTTTAAACATAGACTTATTGTCACACCCCGACCACGTAGAACATACAAAACGTGGCGGAAATGTCGAGGAGTGTTGTAACAGAATTAATGTTTCAAATCCATGGCAATTGAAGTTTCGTTTTATTAATCAAAAGTGTTACAATGTCTTAATAAACAAAGAAGTACAACATAATTAACTAGTCTTGTCTCGTTTTAAGTCACTAAGGCACAGGTCCGCCTAAGTATGTCTTGATAAGTCCTATGCTTCATCTCCTGAAAACACATGTGAAAATAGGTACGTCAGCATAAAAATGCCGGTGAGATACATAGGTTTTGTGAAAATAAGATTCATGACTTCTGTTTTAAGAAAATGTTTAGTCATGAACCTTGTAATTTGCTTTGTCTTGTAAATCATTTGAAAAACAATAAGTTCAGATGATATGTATAAATAAGCGAAATAATGTATGGTTAAATGAATAACCATTTAAGATGAGTTTGTATAAGATAAGTTGTTTGTAAAACAATGTCTTGTGAAAAGTATGTTATTTGTATAAAATGTTCTATGTATCAAACTGAAATGATTCAAATAACGCTACGACATGTAATGCCATACAACCACTTATATATAGGAAGTACCAGCGGCGTATCCACCATGTTTGTATCATATTACACACGCATCGTTACTTAATCACTTAATCAAACCAAACCACCAATATAGAATGTCTATGTTTAACAATTGTAGAAATGTTTATGTATGGTAAGTAATGTAAAGTTAAACGAATAACCTTATAGTAGCATATCAAAAGTATACTTTGGATTTGTAAGTAACATATTAAACTATGTTTTGGTTTCATAAGTAACATATCAAAATATGCTTTGGATGTGATAAATAACATATTAAACTAGGTTTTAGTTTAGTAAATAACATATCAAAATATGCTTTGGATGATTAATAACATATTAAACTAGGTTTTAGTTTAGTAAATAACATATCAAAATATGCTTTGGATGATTAATAAAATAAATATGTTGGTTTTGAACAATACCACACATGAGAGTATATCAAACTATACTTTAATAGTGTGATTTAAGAATTCATTCAGACCTGGTGCATCAAAATACACCTTTGAGACTATAAGGATACCACAAAGGCAATCCCTATTTGGATGGAGCAACAAATTGGTTTCAGACATTCCATGCCAACAGGAATGGGGTGTCAAATCCTATAGCGCTATATCATACTAACAATCGGTCTGGTGAACATAAAATAAGTACAATTCAACATTTTATTTTATGTTCTTTGAGAAATCAATGTTTAAATCATAGATAGTTATGTAATTTGTCAAATGATAAGTAATAACTTGTATGATCAAATGTCAAAATGTAAGTATGTGATGAAATCAGCTGTACTAAGTAATGCACACAATGGGCACACGTAGCATGAAATGTAATGTAAAATGATGTACCAAGTATGCTAAGTTAACATACGAAGCAGAAAAGTCATGTAAATCAATGTACTAATAGTGTACTAATGAACATAACAGGTATATGATGTGAAAACAGGAAAGCATGAAAGTAACAAGTAGGCACATGTGTTCCACCCCAAAACAGTTTGGAAAACAGTAAAAGAGGGGTCTATGTACTCACTTGAGATTGCTCAGATGTCTAATGATAATCACCAAGCAATGCTAGAGATCACGGAATCAAACGGCACCTAATATAGGTAGCTATGTTAATAAACCGGACCTATATCGGAAGACTGGGTAGCATTAGGGTTTGTAAACCAAATGAGTGTTGGAACTCATATGATATGGTTTAACAAAGCCTACATACTAAATGAAACTTAACCTAAGTGATATCGACCCATTACGACCCGTTTAGGTAGCTTATGCTACTTTAACGCGTCGTTCGCGTAAAACGCGTTCGGAACGCCTAACCAGCCCTATGACAAGTGTTATATGCCTAAACATGTTACATAATCAGTTATGTGACAAAGGTTTAGGTTACATATGCTTAATTACCAATTATACATGAAAAGGGTATTCTGGTAATTTACCTAAGGCATATAAACAACCTATCATACAACTACTTAAACGATGTGACCATAGGGTATAACCTCGGAAGGTTATTCCCTACCTACTATGGTCACCTAATGTATTTGGTCGGATCCTAATGATCGACCAAATGGGTCGAGTTCGAAGGTATAGGCGATTTATTAGATCGCCTACCCTACGACTCTAGACAACGTGGTAATCAGTGGGCATAACTCACGTTGCGAAGTTCAACGAACTTCGCATTGACCATTACTGGTCAACGCTGAAAGTCAAACAAAGTTTGACTTTCTGACTCGAAAAGCAATAAAATAAGGAAAAGAACGAAAGAATACTTACGAAGGGTCCCCGAATGCTAATCCCGATCCAAGAACTCAGGTATGAAACAATGGTTTCAACTTAGAGCTCTCAAATCAGAATTCTTGTAAGAAATGAGGTTGGGGTGATGGGGTATTTATAGTTTTCGGGTAACCATTAGGATCGTTTGTTGTAAAACGTGCCATGATCCAAGGCGTACAAGTGTCGGAAAGTTGTGGTGGCTTAAATTGGTCCTTATCTTAGTGACTAAGCAACTTAAAACATGTGGTTAAGGATCAATTAGTTGCAACTTGTATTTAAAACATTGAATCTGGTCCAGATCATGCAGTCGCGTAGCGCGACTGATAAGGCTTTAGGCGTCGCGCTACGCCACTGACCCATCTGATTCAGAAATGTTTCTAAATTGGCAGAAATGGTCCCTGTTGTGTTTTAAGCCCTTTTTCGATACGTTTGAACCCCGTTAACCTCATTTCAAGGCTCTAAAATGAAGTTAAAGTATAGGGAACTCAAAACATAATCAAAAATATGCCGGATGATGGTTCGTTTGGTCGTACGAACGCGATGTTCGCTTAATTACGACGGAATGCGCATAAGCGCGAAAAACGAACCAAATGACGCGACGAATGGATTTTTCTTATGGCGAACACTAAAATATAATGTAGTCATGCTTACATAAATTTTTGGATGTCCAGATGTATTCAGAACGTAAGTTATGCGCGAAAATGCAAACTTGTGCACTTTTTGACACTTTTAGTCCCTGAATGACACAAAAGTTTATTTTAGCACACCGAACCCCTCAAAGCCTATTTCTAAGCTATGTGAAGGATATTTATGGTATGTTTAACTTATGGCCATGTTCCGGAATGTCTGTTACAGTTCAAATTGGCATACTTTCGCAGTTTGTCAACTTTAGTCCCTGTAAGCGAATTAACTTTGATTTCACCACACCAAACCTTCCAAAACTTATATCTAAGTTATGTATAGGTTATTTAAGGTATGTTAAGCCTATTTCACTATTCCGGAGTGTTCGTTGGATTAAACTGGTTATATTTACGCATCAAAGCGCGTATAACCCTCCAGAAAGCGATTTAAAGCTTAAAATCAAACAAGAGTTGATATGTGTAAAAGATACACATAATTTTACAAATCCCAAGTATGAAATACAATATTTCATTGGTTTGGAATTTGTTTGACGGTTGAAGTGACATAGGTGTTACACTTATTACATTGGTGGTTTGAGTAAGTGATTAAGTAACGATGCGTGTGTAATATGATACAAGCATGGTGGATACGCCGCTGGTACTTCCTATATATAAGTGTTTGTATGGTATTACATATATCGTAGCGTTATTTGAATCATTTCAGTTTGATACATATAACATTTTATACAAATAACATACCTTTCACAATACATTGTTTTACAAACAACTTAACTTTTACAAACTCATTTTACATGGTTACTCATTTAACCATGCATTATTTTCTTATTTATACATATCATCTGAACTTATTGTTTTTCAAATGATTTACA
Organism: Helianthus tuberosus; assembly: GCA_030545235.1. Classification (NCBI taxonomy): domain Eukaryota; kingdom Viridiplantae; phylum Streptophyta; class Magnoliopsida; order Asterales; family Asteraceae; genus Helianthus; species Helianthus tuberosus. The sequence continues at coordinate 33,527 of JARYGA010007985.1, read as the reverse complement.
AAGACAAAGCAAATTACAAGGTTCATGACTAAACATTTTCTCAAACATAAGTCATGAAACCTATTTTCACAAAACCTATGTATCTCACAGGCATTTTTATGCTGACGTACCTATTTTCACATGTGTTTTTCAGGAGCTGTTGCATAAGATGATCAAGATACACATAGGCAGACTTGGGCTTTAGTGAAAATAAAAGATGCAAGACTAGTTAATTATGTTGTATTTCTTTGTTTGTTAAGACATTGTAACACTTTTAATCAATAAAGCGAAACTTTAATTTCCATGGTTGTGAAACATTAATTCTGTTACAACACTCCCCGATGTTTCCGCCACGTTTTGTATGTTCTACGTGGTCGGGGTGTGACAATTACATAATCGTTCAGGAGTCGTTTACGGTCCTACAACACGCTCACTAGTGGTATCAGAGCAGGAGCTCGATTGCAAGAATCTGATACGCAAGAATCTACAAGAATTCATCAGTTTCAGAGTCGATTACACATCAGATTTGTCAAACTTCTTCATCTACTCATTTTCTTCACTTTTAGTCACAAAAACGCAAAATTAACGAGGTTTTCACGGGTAAAATTTGCTGAAATTTTGACCTATTGTGCGAAAATCATCATTTTACAAGCCTACAAATTTTCAGATCTAAACTCCAAGTATTTTGAGAGAAATCGTGATTTTTTGGCCGAAAAAAAGTTGTTCGTAGCTGTTGCTGTTCATATTTTTCACCCGGATGGCCATCCGTTCGGATGACCATCAGGACATAAGTCACCTTCAAAAGCTGTCGTACATAGTCATCCGATCGGATCACTGAAATTACATAACATCAGTCGGACGGTCGTTCGACCGAACGACAATCAGGACAAAAGGTAATTGTTGAAAAAGCCATACGATCAGATTAATATCAGTGACTTGAACTTTATTACAATAGCGACCCAATTAGAAATTGGTTAAAATCAGAGTTGTCGGCCCATCAGTCAATTGAGATATCATTTAATTGTTTTCAGATAGTTACTTGATTCGGCCCATTTATTACGTATAACATGTGAGTATGTGACTACGCTTTGATTTAAGAGAAATCCTTTACAGTTGTCGGCCATACATTTATTGGTCAAATTTTTTTTGAACAGCAAAATCACTTTATATATATATATATATATATATATATATATATAAAGAGCCAGCCAGAGGCTGAGAACAAACAAAAGGAAACAGGAAAAACAAAAACAACAACCCGAACAACACAATAGAATTACAACATATGAGAGATATCAAACATCCTCCAGTTTTCCCAGCTCAACGTCTTGTGCTTAGACCGATTACTAAGCCACAGAAAGGCATCTTCTTTTATCTGATCCACCGTCGTACTTACGGGAATGAATCTCCCGTCAAAAATCATCTCATTTCTGTCTTTCCATAACCTCCAAACCGTTGCCAAAGCAACGGTGTAAACCACTTGTTTCCACGTGGAACTTCCTGGCCGATTATGAATAAAGCCCATCAGATCATTAATGTTTGCAATGTCGACTGGAAAGGAGATACGCATCCAAATCAGAATGCTCCACCAAATACTACGAGATCAAAGACAACCGATAAAAATATGATCCGGGTCCTCCGCTCCCAAACTACACCGAGAACAGGAACAATCCAAAAGAGGAACTCCCCTTCGGATCAATCCAGTTTTTGAAGCAATTTTTCCAATTTGCACTCTCCAAAGAAGATAGTTAACCTTTGGCGGGGCCCACCTATTCCAACTGAAAACGAAACGGTTGGTCTCGGAGTCCTCCTTAGCCGACTCGATATCCAACCGCACCTGTTTAACCGAAAAGACCCCATTAGGATCCAACCTCCATTTCCAAGTATCGCCATCCACTATCAGCTTGTCTTTAAGGATGACCCCAATTTTTTACAATGACGCTTCTACCGAGCCGATATCCTTCCATAAGCCCGTGATAGATTTTTTCACCGGTATGGAAGGCGGAATGTATATACTGTTGCCCTTATGAATCGCACCGAAGACCGAGGCCCACAACTCATTAGGGTTCGATAAGTATCTCCACCACCATTTGGAAAGCATAGCAAGGTTAAAATTTTGGATTCCCCCAAGCCCCATTCCGCCCAGTTTCTTAGCTTTCATCATGTATTCCCACCGAATCCATCTCAACTTATGCCCCAAAATGCTTTTACCGCAAACGAACTCTCTTCTAATCTTTACCAACTTCTGAATAATACACTTAGGAGCAGCAAATAAGGAGAGGAAGTAGGAAGGAAGACTACCGAGAACCGATTTCGCAGGGGTCATACGGCCCGCGAATGAAAGATGTCTCACTTTCCACTTCGAGAGTTGAGACGAAAACTTGTCGAGTACCGGTTTCCAAAACTTCGCTCTCTTCATATTAATTCCAATAGGGATGCCAAGGTGCATAAAAGGAAACGAACCTGCCTCACAATTAGCCAGCCTCGCTAGCGACAATACCTCGGAGTTAGAAACTCCAACCCCATATACCTTGCTTTTGCTTCGATTTACTTTGAGGCCGGTAACTAAACTCAGCCATCTTAGTAATCGGATAATCTCCAAAAGATTATGTTCCGACCATTCACCTATAAAAATGACATCATCCACATAACAGAGATGAGAGATACTCGGACCATCATTAGGATGCTTAAACCTGTGAAAAAGGCCCAAGTTGCACGCCCTATTCATAAACATACTAACAATTTCCATAGAAATTATGAAAAGAAACGGGGACAAAGGGTCACCTTGTCTTAACCCTCTCTTGTATTTAAATTCTTTAGTGGGAGACCCGTTAACTAGGATTGAGCCCATACCCGAAGTCAAACAACCTTTAATCCAACCAATCCATCGAAGAGGGAATTTCATCTTTTCCATAATCCTCCAAAGAAATTTCCAATTAATTGTGTAGTAAGCCTTTTCGAAGTCCACTTTAAAAATTAACAACTTCGATTTAGATTTTTTCGCCCAAGCCACCATTTCACCCACAATAAGCGGACTATCCAGAATGTTACGCCCACCAATAAAAGCTGATTGGGTTTTAGACGATAAATTTTTAATAACCGATTTAAGCCTATTGGCCAAAACCTTAGTAATTATCTTATACACCGAGCAAACAAGCGAAATAGGGCGAAAATATGCAAACTCTTGGGGGTCACTTATTTTAGGAATTAAAACGACGAAAGAAGAGTTGCATCCTTCGCTGATAGAACCCGAGACAAAAAAACTCGTTCATCATTCCCAAAATCCAAGGCTTTATTTTATCCCAGAAAGTTTTAAAAAACATTAAAGAGAAGCCATCCGGACTCGGAGATTTTCTACCATCACAGCTCTTGACAGCCAAGAGAACCTCTTTTTCCGAGAATTGATCACAAAGGCCCAAACTGTAACACCCGTGTCACTCCAACCATCAAACAAATGCCAAACCAATGAAATATTGTATTTCATACTTGGGATTTGTAAAAATATGTGTATCGTTTACACATATCAACTCTTGTCCGATTTCAAGCTCTAAATCGCTTTCTGGAAGGTTATACGCGCACTGATGCGTAAATATAACCAGTTTAATCCAATGAACACTCCGGAATAGTGAAATAGACTTAACATACCTTAAATAACCTTTACATAACTTAGATATAAGTTTTGGAAGGTTTGGTGTGGTGAAATCAAAGTTTAATCGCTTACAGGGACTAAATTTGACAAACTGCGAAAGTATGCCAATTTGAACTGTAACAGACATTCCGGGACATGACCATAAGTTAAACATACCATAAATATCCTTTACATAGCTTAGAAATAGGCTTTGAGGGGTTCGGTATGCTAAAATAAACTTTTGGGTCATTCAGGGACTAAAAGTGTCAAAAAGTGCACAAGTTTGCATTTTCGCGCATAACTTACGTTCTGAATACATCTGGACATCCAAAAATTTATGTAAGCATGACTACATTATATTTTAGTGTTCGCCATAAGAAAAATCCATTTGTCGCGTCATTTGGATCGTTTTCCGCGCTTATGCGCATTCAGTCGTAATTAAGCGAACATCGCGTTCGTACGGCCAAACGAACCAACCTCCGGCATATTTTTGAGCATGTTTTGAGTTCCCTATACTTTAACTTCATTTTAGAGCCTTGAAATGAGGTTAACGGGGTTCAAACGCATCGAAAAAGGCCTTAAACACGTGCAGGGACCATTCCTGCCACTTTTGAAACTTTTCTGAAACTGGGGGGTCAGTGGCGTAGCGCGACTGCCTAGGCCCTCACCGTAGCGCTACGCGACTGCCTAGTCTGGGGCAGAAACATGCAGAAAACTCATTTTTCGCATTTTCGGGACCGGATTCGATGTATCGACAGCTGTTTACAGTTGTTATCCACTCCCAAATCCCTTGCCAAGTGTTGATTCCCTATGGTTAGTGGCAATTTAGGCACCATAACATTCCGACACTTGTACGGACATGATTAAGGCACGTTTTCCATGAAACGATCTTAACGGTTCGGGTATTCCTATAAATACCCCATACCCCCCATTGCTAAAATCACTAGAAACTTGATTTGAGAAACTCTAAGTTGAAACATTTGTTTCATACCTGAGATTTTTGAATCGAGTTTAGCATTCGGGGACCCTTCGTAAGTATTCTTTCGTTCTTTTCCTTATTTTATTGCTTTTCGAGTCCGAAAGTCAAACTTTGTTTGACTTTCAGCGTTGACCAGTAATGGTCAATGCGAAGTTCTTTTGAACTTCGCAACGTGAGTGTAATCACGTTGGTCATAGTCCCTTGGGACTATGCCCACTGATTACCACGTTGTCTAGGGTCGTAGGGTAAGCGATCTAATGAATCGCTTATACCTCGAACCCGACCCAGTTTGGTCGATCATTAGGATCCGACCAAACACATTTAGGTGACCATAGTAGGTAGGGAATAACCTTCCGAGGTTATACCCTATGGTCACATCGTTTAAGTAGTTGTATGATAGGTAGTTTATATGCCTTAGGTAAATTACCAGAATACCCTTTTCATGTATAATTGGTAATTAAGCATATGTAACCTAAACCTTTGTCACATAACAGATTATGTAATATGTTTAGGCATATAACACTTGTCATAGGGCTAGTTAGGCGGTCCGAACGCGTTTCACGCGAGCGACGCGTTAAAGTAGCATATGTTACCTTAATGGGTCGAGATGGGTCGAAAGCACTTAGGTTTGGTTTCACTGTAGTATGTAGGCCTTGTTAAACCATATCATATGAGTTCCAACACTCATTTGGTTTACCAAGCCTCATCCTATCCGATCTCCCGATTTAAGTCCGGTTTATTTATATAGTTTTAGATTGCCGACTGATTACGTGCTCCCTCAAGATTTGTTTGGTAGTTGTTCAAGACTCCTAAGCACTCTCAGGCGAGTACATTATTCCCCTATTTTACTGCTTTCAATTGTTTTGGGGTGACTCATATGTGCTAAATGTTTTCGATGTTATAACGATGGTTTCAAAAACGATTAAGACGATTTATACAAAACTAATAACGATTTCATAAAGTGAACAAACTTGTTGGTTGTAGTTACATAACAAATGACATTCATTAGCAATGATCAAGCCGACCAGTATTAGGTTATGGTACCATAGGATCTGACAAATCCCGTTAGTTACTACACCCGTAGTTATGTATGGGTGTTGTGGGTAGCGACTGAATCTGTAATTGTTAATTTACTCTTTGGTAAGGGTTTATTAATGCGAGATGTTAATCTATCCATTGGTAAGGGTTTATTAATGCGAGTCAAAAAGGTTTGAATGTTATTAGCGAGACGACCATTTAAGTAGTTTCACGACCTAAAACGAATTAAACAATTTACGATTGGTTTTCACACGATATTTTAACGATTGGGTAACGATTGGGTTTCACACGATGTTTTAACGATTGGGTAAACATTTGTACATGATTTACATTTGGTCATGCATTTCCACGAAACATAGTATTGATTTAAACCAAGTTTTACCTCAATACTTTGTTTTGTGCTTTCACCTATGGTTTAGTTGATGCATTCACTAGCCATACATATCATTTTGGTTATACATTACATGGTTTACATTGGTTGGTTTGGTTTGAGTAAATGATTAAGTAACGATGCGGGTGAAATGTGATACAAGCATGGTGGATACGCCGCTGGTACTTCCTATATATAAGTGTTTGTATGGTATTACATGTCGTAGCGTTATTTGAATTATTTCAGTTTGATACATAGAACATTTTATATAAATAACATACTTTTCACAAGACATTTATTTACAAACAACTTATCTTATACAAACTCATTTTATATGATTATTCATTTAATCATGCATTATTCTCTTATTTATACATATCACCTAAACTTATTATTTTTCAAATGATTTACAAAGACAAAGCAAATTACAAGGTTCATGACTAAACATTTTCTTAAACAGAAGTCATGAATCTTATTTTCACAAAACCTATGTACTCGCCAGCATTTCTTTGCTGACCTCGTTTTCACATATGTTTCAGGTATTGTTGGATAATATCGATTGATAAGATGCATGCTCACATAGGACTGGACAAGGCCTTAGTGACTCAATAACAATGATAGACTATGTTTAATTTGTGTATTTAGATTTCCAGACGATGTAATTATTCAATGTTTAATAAAACAAAACACTTTTTGTATCCATGGTTATGAAACATTAATTCTGTTACAACACGCCTCGATGTTTCCGCCACGTTTTGTATGTTCTACGTGGTCGGGGTGTGACAGAAAAGATGGTATCAGAGCCAATGGTTATAGGGAATTAGGTTATTAGTAATTAGAAATGCTTTGACCTAGTCTATAACCTTCTTAGGACCCTAACGCGAGTTTACTTGCGTTTAGTCATAAAACAATACCGTCACCTATCCTTAGGCGACGACCACAACAAGAACATAAATTTCAAAACCGCTTTGAAAACTAATCATCTGTTCTAGGATGATTGATTACTAGGTTTTGAATCCTCTAGTGTAAGGTTTTGAACTCTCTATTATATGGTTTTGAACCTCTTTGAGTTTTCAAAACTTCGTCAAGGTTTTGGGTTTTAAATAATGTGAACACGTGCAAACTGGAAGGGTGAATGCCTGTATTCTGGGTTTTCTGTCTAGGCAAGCACTTCGTATACATCTCATCAGACGCGAGACCAGTTGTGCTTACCTGGGAATTCTTGGGATGAGTGTTCACTTATAGGCGAGCATGTCTTCGCGATACATTATTTTTGACCCATTTACTTTGATCAGTCACCGTCTCATTTGTTTGCCTTAGGTAACAAACAAATGATCGCAATCTTCATGCGTTATCATTCTGTTTTGATTGTCCAATAATCTTCCACCTGTTTCTCCCTATGCCTTTCTTTTTCTTCAAGAATGTCTCTTCATCACGATGACGCCCAGATATCTGAGCAAGCAGCCAAAATTCGCTCAGCGAATAGGCGAAGTAGTCCTGAAGACTGTTGAATTAGCTACTGCCATGTATCATCTCCAGGATGAAGCCACTCAAGAGTCACCAAGACAGGCAGGACCTAGTCAGGCGACAACACCATCAGCCAATAAACCAATCGAGGAATTAAAGACCATGGATGAACGATCCCCTAAGAAGTCAAAGAAGCGAAAGGCTTCTCAGAACTTCGCCATGGTCGCTCACAATGGTAAAGCAGTCCCCAACCAACCAGCTCAACCCCCTGCTAGGTGTGTATGGCTTTTCCTATGATACCTACATCAAGGAACTATGTACCTTACAAACTACTCTTGTGATTTCTCTCTTTCAAATGATTGCTCATGATTCCCTCGAAAATTTTAAGTACTCGTTTCACTCTAAGAAACAAAGTACAGAAAATTAAGTGACATTATGAGTAATCGTGCTTTTCGCACATCTGTGCCTTTAAATCCTTGGTTAGATAACTAAGGGTATTTTCAAATCTCATACCCATTACGTTTTGATTTTTCAACATACACAGTACCAGTATTTCAAAACAATCTTCATGATCTCAAAATATTTCATATAGTTTGAAAACAATTTTTTTCTAGATGCATTGTCTATGTTATTTCAAAAACATTGGCCATGTTATCAAAACCAACCTTTCTAATTTCAAAATATTTCATATAGTCTAAAGACAATATTAACACAATACATTTTCTGATCAAGTGCATGATTTCGAAAAGCATCATTCATGTCTTTCAAAAACCTTATACATAATTTCAAAATTCATCTCGCATGATTTTAAAACATTTTTTTGTAAATATATCTACCTAATACACCTACTTTATGATTTCAAAAAGTATTATATATAAGGTTTCAAAAACGTTAAACACATTTTTCTTAAAAGAACCCCATGCATAGTTTTCAAAAATATTTTCCTCATACATTGACTTAACCTTCAAAATTCTGCTTCATATGTCGCCTTGACATATCAAGCATCTTAACTTCATAAGCATTTTACATCATGTTTTGACCTAAGCACATCCAGTGCAAGGTTTCAAAACATCTTCAACTTCTAAAAATTCATATGGGATCTTTTTATCTTTACAATTAGATCCTTGTGGATGATTATCATTCAAAATCAGAGTCCTTAATTGGATTCCTTATGTACCTTAATTCGAACACTTCGGTTCCTAATAATCGAAATCGAATTTTCTTTTTGAATCTTTCTATCTTTATAGTTGGATTCTTGATAACGTTTAAAGTACCAAATGAAATCCACGGAATGGATTCCTAGTGTGCTTTAAATGCATGTACGCAAGTTACAAGACAAATTAACGAACAATTTTTGTGGTTATATGATATGTGTTTATGTGTTCTCCTCTATGTTTTTTTTTTTGTGTGACCCGATTTTCAAATCCTCATAGAATCTTTTATATCTTCATATGAGGGATTCGTAGTAGGATATTCAAAAGGTACTACCTTAAATCCTTATGGGCTTCTACGTAGTAGTTAAGACCCTTGGATTATATAGTACCACTCCATGATTCTTAAGAGACCTTAAGTGGTCTAGTAAAAAAAGATTGATTCACAATTTGGTTAGAGAACGACATCTAGTGATGTAGCTGAACAGACTCCTTGATAGTCTATTTAGATCATTTATTGATTTAATTAAAAGGACTCTATGGCGGTCTAGTTACACTCATCACAGGTTTGTTCATTTGGTTTTCCCCTACACACTATAGAATAGACTGTGTGTACTGTGCAAGGAATTGTCTGATTATGGACGCGTACATAATTATGAAATTTAGTGCATAGGAACCCAGTAAGATTTATTATGTGTAAGAACCAATAGTGACAAAAATAACGAAATGAGAACGATGTAATGGAGGTACGGTGGACGCACCAATGACGCTTCATATACTTGTATATAAGTGTCCCTCTTACATTGCAAACATAATGTTATTAAGGTTACTAGAAGTTCAAGAACCCTAACCAATGTTGTTCGATCTTTTCAACTTCATATTTCCAAGCTCTCACAAGTTTCCTCTAAATAAATTTCGGGACGAAATTTCCTAAAGTAGGGGAGACTGTAACACCCGTGTCACTCCAACCATCAAACAAATGCCAAACCAATGAAATATTGTATTTCATACTTGGGATTTGTAAAAATATGTGTATCGTTTACACATATCAACTCTTGTCCGATTTCAAGCTCTAAATCGCTTTCTGGAAGGTTATACGCGCACTGATGCGTAAATATAACCAGTTTAATCCAACGAACACTCCGGAATAGTGAAATAGACTTAACATACCTTAAATAACCTTTACATAACTTAGATATAAGTTTTGGAAGGTTTGGTGTGGTGAAATCAAAGTTTAATCGCTTACAGGGACTAAATTTGACAAACTGCGAAAGTATGCCAATTTGAACTGTAACAGACATTCCGGGACATGACCATAAGTTAAACATACCATAAATATCCTTTACATAGCTTAGAAATAGGCTTTGAGGGGTTCGGTATGCTAAAATAAACTTTTGGGTCATTCAGGGACTAAAAGTGTCAAAAAGTGCACAAGTTTGCATTTTCGCGCATAACTTACGTTCTGAATACATCTGGACATCCAAAAATTTATGTAAGCATGAATACATTATATTTTAGTGTTCGCCATAAGAAAAATCCATTCGTCGCGTCATTTGGATCGTTTTCCGCGCTTATGCGCATTCAGTCGTAATTAAGCGAACATCGCGTTCGTACGGCCAAACGAACCAACCTCCGGCATATTTTTGAGCATGTTTTGAGTTCCCTATACTTTAACTTCATTTTAGAGCCTTGAAATGAGGTTAACGGGGTTCAAACGCATCGAAAAAGGCCTTAAACACGTGCAGGGACCATTCCTGCCACTTTTGAAACTTTTCTGAAACTGGGGGGTCAGTGGCGTAGCGCGACTGCCTAGGCCCTCACCGTAGCGCTACGCGACTGCCTAGTCTGGGGCAGAAACATGCAGAAAACTCATTTTTCGCATTTTCGGGACCGGATTCGATGTATCGACAGCTGTTTACAGTTGTTATCCACTCCCAAATCCCTTGCCAAGTGTTGATTCCCTATGGTTAGTGGCAATTTAGGCACCATAACATTCCGACACTTGTACGGACATGATTAAGGCACGTTTTCCATGAAACGATCTTAACGGTTCGGGTATTCCTATAAATACCCCATACCCCCCATTGCTAAAATCACTAGAAACTTGATTTGAGAAACTCTAAGTTGAAACATTTGTTTCATACCTGAGATTTTTGAATCGAGTTTAGCATTCGGGGACCCTTCGTAAGTATTCTTTCGTTCTTTTCCTTATTTTATTGCTTTTCGAGTCCGAAAGTCAAACTTTGTTTGACTTTCAGCGTTGACCAGTAATGGTCAATGCGAAGTTCTTTTGAACTTCGCAACGTGAGTGTAATCACGTTGGTCATAGTCCCTTGGGACTATGCCCACTGATTACCACGTTGTCTAGGGTCGTAGGGTAAGCGATCTAATGAATCGCTTATACCTCGAACCCGACCCAGTTTGGTCGATCATTAGGATCCGACCAAACACATTTAGGTGACCATAGTAGGTAGGGAATAACCTTCCGAGGTTATACCCTATGGTCACATCGTTTAAGTAGTTGTATGATAGGTAGTTTATATGCCTTAGGTAAATTACCAGAATACCCTTTTCATGTATAATTGGTAATTAAGCATATGTAACCTAAACCTTTGTCACATAACAGATTATGTAATATGTTTAGGCATATAACACTTGTCATAGGGCTAGTTAGGCGGTCCGAACGCGTTTCACGCGAGCGACGCGTTAAAGTAGCATATGTTACCTTAATGGGTCGAGATGGGTCGAAAGCACTTAGGTTTGGTTTCACTGTAGTATGTAGGCCTTGTTAAACCATATCATATGAGTTCCAACACTCATTTGGTTTACCAAGCCTCATCCTATCCGATCTCCCGATTTAAGTCCGGTTTATTTATATAGTTTTAGATTGCCGACTGATTACGTGCTCCCTCAAGATTTGTTTGGTAGTTGTTCAAGACTCCTAAGCACTCTCAGGCGAGTACATTATTCCCCTATTTTACTGCTTTCAATTGTTTTGGGGTGACTCATATGTGCTAAATGTTTTCGATGTTATAACGATGGTTTCAAAAACGATTAAGACGATTTATACAAAACTAATAACGATTTCATAAAGTGAACAAACTTGTTGGTTGTAGTTACATAACAAATGACATTCATTAGCAATGATCAAGCCGACCAGTATTAGGTTATGGTACCATAGGATCTGACAAATCCCGTTAGTTACTACACCCGTAGTTATGTATGGGTGTTGTGGGTAGCGACTGAATCTGTAATTGTTAATTTACTCTTTGGTAAGGGTTTATTAATGCGAGATGTTAATCTATCCTTTGGTAAGGGTTTATTAATGCGAATTATTAATCTATCCTTTGGTAAGGGTTTATTAATGCGAGTCAAAAAGGTTTGAATGTTATTAGCGAGACGACCATTTAAGTAGTTTCACGACCTAAAACGAATTAAACAATTTACGATTGGTTTTCACACGATATTTTAACGATTGGGTAACGATTGGGTTTCACACGATGTTTTAACGATTGGGTAAACATTTGTACATGATTTACATTTGGTCATGCATTTCCACGAAACATAGTATTGATTTAAACCAAGTTTTACCTCAATACTTTGTTTTGTGCTTTCACCTATGGTTTAGTTGATGCATTCACTAGCCATACATATCATTTTGGTTATACATTACATGGTTTACATTGGTTGGTTTGGTTTGAGTAAATGATTAAGTAACGATGCGGGTGAAATGTGATACAAGCATGGTGGATACGCCGCTGGTACTTCCTATATATAAGTGTTTGTATGGTATTACATGTCGTAGCGTTATTTGAATTATTTCAGTTTGATACATAGAACATTTTATATAAATAACATACTTTTCACAAGACATTTATTTACAAACAACTTATCTTATACAAACTCATTTTATATGATTATTCATTTAATCATGCATTATTCTCTTATTTATACATATCACCTAAACTTATTATTTTTCAAATGATTTACAAAGACAAAGAAAATTACAAGGTTCATGACTAAACATTTTCTTAAACAAAAGTCATGAATCTTATTTTCACAAAACCTATGTACTCGCCAGCATTTCTTTGCTGACCTCGTTTTCACATATGTTTCAGGTATTGTTGGATAATATCGATTGATAAGATGCATGCTCACATAGGACTGGACAAGGCCTTAGTGACTCAATAACAATGATAGACTATGTTTAATTTGTGTATTTAGATTTCCAGACGATGTAATTATTCAATGTTTAATAAAACAAAACACTTTTTGTATCCATGGTTATGAAACATTAATTCTGTTACAACACGCCTCGATGTTTCCGCCACGTTTTGTATGTTCTACGTGGTCGGGGTGTGACACAAACCCATTTGCTCCGAAACGCAAGGCAGCCCGAAGTTCTCAAAAACTGGCCTTCTCCTGATCGGTTCCGAGAACTGCTTTTTAAACCAACTTCTGATTTCCTCTTTTAAGATCTCCGGATCCGAGATAACTATATCATTAAACTTCAAGCTATTAATCCTGTTTCTGGCAATATTCAATTGAACAACTTTATGAAAAAAGCTACTGTTATCGTCACCATATTTCAACTAGTTTATTCTCGCTTTTTGTTGGATATCTTTAGCCTTAATTGTTTCTAACCTGTTAATGGAAACTTTAAGTTCCGGTCATTCTTCTTCTCAGCAGATGAGAGAGGCCCGAGAGCAGCTTTCATCTCCAGACGATCGATAGAAACCAACATACCATCCAGATCCTTGTTATCGACTTGCCTTTTCTCCACTTTCCATTTTCTAATATCAGCCTTTAATACTTTTAGATTTCCAGCAAGAGCCAAATCCCATTTTCCCCCATGCTGAACCAAGCCGAAGGCCTTATCCACCAATTCAAACAACTTTTGTTCTCCTAACCAAGAATTGAAAAATATTAATGGGATTGGACCAAAATCAGCAGAGAAACAAGATAACGAAATTGGGCAGTGATCCGATAGGCTCCTCTTATGAACAACCAGGTTTGCTTTCGGCCAAGAAGACATAAAACATTCATTAACCAAAAATCTGTCTAATTTACTCATCTTTACAACATCATGGCCAGATATGAAAGTGAAATTGCCCCCCACCATAGAATACTCAAAAAGCCCAGAATTATCAATAAAATCGTTAAGCGTATCGGCTAGGCCGCGGTCAAACCTGGAATTAAGACGGCCAGACTCCTTCCGAACTTCGTTAAAGTCGCCCATCAACACCCAGTACTCGTCTTGAGTGATCAAATCCGCAAGCTCACCCCATAGGGACCTCCTGGCAGATGGATCGTTAGGAGCGTGTAAGTTAATAATATTTATCTTACCTTCAACTCCTGAGATAAGCCCCGAGAGAATAAGGAACCGATTATTTTTTAACACCTGTTCCACTTTAAAAATATCTGGGTTCTAGAGCGACAAGACCCCTAGATCTCCCATTAGACTCTACTAAAGCAAACTCCAATTTCGAGTTATCCCAGAAACTCCGAAGAACAACTTCAGACACCGAAACCAGATGGGTCTATTGAATAGCAATAAAATCAGCAAATAACTTCCTTTTCAGATTCCGAATCCACTGCCCTTTCCAAGAATCGGACACCCCATTAACATTGATGGAGATAAAATTCATTTGGAACCAGATTTCAAAGCCTCTCCATTGATTGCTTTTATAATGTGATTTTCGAAACCCACCACATTGATACCTAGACATCCCCCAAATTCCATAGTGCGTGCCACTTCCAAATCAAACTAAGAACAAGCCAGATCTTCCTCTTGTCTAACCGGAGATTCCTCCCCCATATTCGATTCTGTCACTCCCGCAACCTATTCCTCTCTTTCCTTTCTGAAAATATCTTCTATGTTAAAAGGGTCTGAATCCACAGAATTCGCCGCTTCCTTGTTTAGATCCGGGAAGGGGTTAACCTGGGCCCTAACAGGCAATTTACCTCCTCGTTTGGGCCTTATGGTAATCAGGCTGGGCCTAATTTCCACCTCAGGGTTCTCTGCATCTTTATCAATCATTGAGCTGGGCCTAATTTCATCTTGTGGGCTCTCAGCAGACGCATTATCCTGTGGGGTCCCAACCACATCTGTTTCCAGGTGTAGGATTGTTGTGCGACCTGACTGAGTTGATCAGAAGAGTTTTGTATCCGAATCAAAGGCGGAATCAATGACACAGACGCTCAATTCAATTATAATGTCTCTAATATTGATTTAATAGTTTTACAGCACCTGGAGACAATTCGGCAGCACTTCGTTACCGAATCACAAGACCTAATTCCGTTTCAAATGACAAACCAAGCACCCATATATATACTAGTCTAATTCCGCTTGAACAGGACAGAAACGAAATTAGATTCACACGAAATCTAATTCCGTGTGGAATCACCTTAGGCACCTTTCAAGCGGAATTAACCACTTCAAACGAAATTACCTCTAAATCCTAATTCTCAAACTACGAGCCCTGATCTATCAATCCTATTACATGACATGATAGAAGATGAAGTCAACAGACATAGTGCACTAACAGACTCCCCCTTGGATGTTGACGAAGTCTTCAGTGTCGAATCTTTATCATGACACATCTTCAGTCTTGATCAGTCTTCATTCTCTTAACAAATTGTCTAACACTGTAAGCATCCATCAATCTTTCTTCATTGATCGGCTTCTATCTTTTAATATTATACCAAGATCTGACTCTGGCTCTAACATTAACAGCTTCTTCAGAAACACTTTTCTTAGGATCCCCCTTTCGTCAAGCTTCCGTGCTTTAGGGATCGACACCTTGCTTTCAGGTTACAAGCTCCCCCTAGCATTTAGCTCGTCTTCAGACTCCCCCTTAGACTCGGCTATCGGGATCGTAATCTGGTATAATATCTGCAATCACTCATACATTCATAAGTAACAACATTTTGAATTTCAAATATCCAGAAATCGTAATCTGGCTCTATTCAATTCTCTAAATCACTTCCTCCATCAACAATCTTTACAGATTTGGCAATGTTTAAGAGTCTAACTCCCTCACAGTTAAACATCCAAGTCCAAACTAATGACCTTGGAGATATCACAAACTGTTTTTGAATTTTTGATTTTAAAATTTCAAGTTTCAAATTAATGAACTCGTTTTATTTTTAGAAACACA
Source organism: Helianthus tuberosus (assembly GCA_030545235.1). NCBI lineage: Eukaryota > Viridiplantae > Streptophyta > Magnoliopsida > Asterales > Asteraceae > Helianthus > Helianthus tuberosus. Next base: position 17,755 of record JARYGA010007985.1, on the reverse strand, counting down.
ATCATCATACTTAGATTTTGAAACTCAGCATTCAGATATCGGTTTTCGAAAATAAAGCAGAATCAAAAATCTTTTTGTATTTTTCTGAAACATAAAGCAGTAAAGAAATATTTACAAACATATTTACAAGCAATATTTTTGTTTGAGTTTGCGTCAGAGGATCATATCAGTTTTTGACAAGTCACAAGTACCGTTGCTTATTTACACATTAAGAATTAAACAATTCATTTAGATTGTCGATATACTGATCCACTTAAATTTTCACACAAAGTTCAACTGATTCAGGATACGAATTAGGGGTTTTAAAGACTTAAACTTTTTCATGTGTCCCACCTCTTGAATATACTCCGGTATCCAGATCCCAATATTCAGTCTTACAGGTGAGTATACCTAGATGATATCTGTAAGGGGTTAAATTGCGAGAACCGTGAGAGCTCAGGTCAGAACTTCCGTTCAGCAGAGAGATGACGGCTTCGACTTTTGGTGTGTCCCCTTTAGAGGATATTTTCTTCAACAGCACATGATTAGCATTTTTCAATGTTTCATCATTTTTTGTACTGAGGGCATTTGCTATATTTCAAGCATGCAGAAAGTATTATACGGGGACTAGGCCATTGCTTCCGCAAAATCAGAAGTCCCGGGATAATACCCCATATATCACTAAGCATAAAGACCTAGTATCTCAGAAAGAGGAGTCCTTCAGACAAGATTTCAGGGGTTACCTATATATCCAAGTAGTGTTCCCCACGAAACAAGCAAGTTTGAATTCAGGTTTATATCCCGAAAAAGTTTACTAAATGTATAAAAACCTATCGGCATATCATCAGTGAGACCGTTTAACGCTATATAATCATTACATTTCTTTAGCATACTGTAACTGTCTACTGATATACTATCATTTCCTTTTTTTACGCAAAAACTCAATTTTGAATTTTATCATGTTTTTGACATTTTCAAATTTTCTAATGTTTTTGTATTTTCTAACAACAATACTCCCCCTAAAATGCAAAATCATTTAAAGAAAATTTGATAACCGATACTGATAGCGTTGTCTCGCCATCCATTTTCTGCTAAAGTGCTCTACTCTGCATAAAATCTAACATATAAAACAACAATTACCCCCATGATTTACAACACACTGATATTTTACAGTTTGAAAACCGTTTTTCAATCTTGTGAAATTAATCATGTTTGTTCCACCGTGAGGGTTTCGGCGTATTCAATCAACAAATTTTTTATTTTTTAATATTTGACAAAAATAAAAACAAACATATTTTTGTATTTTTTTTAATTTTTCAATTTTTAGAATTTTTGAAATATTGCTTATTTATGTACAGAAAACAAACAAACTCCCTGTTTCAACCAAACCAGGGTTCAGCAACCTCCTCCTCGCGTTGTGCCAGGCTGCTCCGACACTCCACTTGATAATATTCAGTTGTCTTGAGCACCTGCACATGCAAACTATTTAATTACTTGAACAATTTAGCCCAGGTCTGCTGGACCTTAGGCATTTCAACACAATATGTATCAATCAACTTCGGAAAATCTTTGTCATCAAAAACTTTTTCAACTTTGACTTCAACTTTTTCATCTTTTACCAAAGTCATTTGTTTCTTAACAGTCCAAGTTTGACCTTTTGGAGTACCTCTTTTGTAAAAATGTAACTCTTTTTAAACATTTTCATTTTGAACAACTTTTGGTTTCCAAAACTCATTTGGTTTCGTCATATCAACTGATGTTTTCCAACTTTGAGTTGTTCTGACTCTGGGTGTGTGAGTATTGCAGGCCTGTCTTGAATCAAACCTATTTGGGTTTGATCTCCAAGTTTGGTTCGAAACAAACTTGTTTATGTTGTACCTCCAAGTTTGTTTTGAATCAAATCTGGTTGACCTGTGTTTCACATCCTCAGATTTCTGTTTCTCAACATTTTCAGACTTCTTTTTGTCAACATCCATAGGTTTCAGATTTGGACACTTGCGTGCGAGATGTCCAATTTGATCACACTTAAAACATGTTCTTTTTGAAACATCTTTGACCTGTGGTTGTTGCTTTTTCTTTTGAGCATAGAACTCTTCATTAGACTGTCGTCTAAATTTTAGTTCTTTCTCTTCCTCGGAACTAGTCCGATGAACAAAATTCATTTTTATCTGAAAATTCGGAGTTTCACTTTTATTTCGACCTTGTTTCTTCTTATAACCCAACCCAGCCTTCATGTTCTTCTTTTTGTAACCAGGTTTGTTATAAAAAGTTTTGTGACACTTTCCAGCAAACTTTGAAATCTCAGACTTTTCAATCTCTACCATTTTAAAAACTTTGTCAATCTTTTCTGAAATCACATTCTGAATTGGGAATACAACATCTAAGAATAATTTGTCCGATCCAATCATGGTATAAACCAATCCTTTTGAATCATCATCCAGATTTTTCTCAAACTTTGTGTTTTTCAGATATCCATGATGAAAATTACCTTCATTTTCATCCTGTGATTCAAATTTACCTGTATTAACTGACTCTTCTTTCAACACACTTTCAACGACCTTACCTACCACCTCTGAATCACTAGAATCATCAGATTTGGAATAGGTTATGTCAATGTTATCTGGCAAATGATCTACCATGTTGAAAGCTTTTTCGACCTTTTCATCATCATAAAACACAAACTTTTCCGGTGGTGGAACTTGATGAAACTCTGAGCCAATGCCTTTCTTGTTTTGCTCAGACTCACCCTCCTCTGGTTTTATATTGAAAATACGTTCAAGCACATATGACGACGCGTGATAACTTTTTAACTTGTTGTTATCCTGTTCTAACTCAACAATCTGACGCTTAAGTTTTGCAACATCCTCAATGTAGGAATTAACAACTTGTTGCTTTATTTCATAGTTTCGCTTATACTCCTTAGTTGTTTCAGAACAATAATTCAATCTTGATTGAACAAATTTCATTTCACATTTTACTTCTTCATATGACTCTTTTGTAATGTGATATGCCAATTTTATTGAATCATATTCTTTCTTCATTTCTTGACAAACATTTTCTTTTTGATCACATTCTTCTGTCTTTTTCAAAACATTTTCTTTCAAAACTTCATTTTCTTTTTCTAACTTTTTACATTTTTCTAAAAGTTTTTCCTCATTATCTTTCAAAACCTTTTCATTTTCAAACATTTCGTTGTATTTACTTTTGAAAACCTCTTCAATTTTAGTAAATTCAAGATCTCTTGTTCTGAACCTTTCATCTTTTTCAGTACAAGCACTGCACGTTTCCATGCATTTCTTGCACTGTTCAACAGTTTTTAAAATTTCAGAATCAGAAATTACCTCAGTGATTGGCACTTCGGTGTTCTTTGCTGCATCTGTCTGATCAGCATTTTCTTTCTTTTCTTCAACACCAGCATCACCAACTTCCAAATTCTCATTCTTCACTTCAATCGAACTTTCAATCTTCTTCTCAGTTTCCTCAACTTGCTGTTCTTCGATAACAGCTTCTTTCAGAACTTCTTCATTCACAACACCTTTTTCTTCAATCTTTTCTTTTACTTCTTCAACTTTCACAGCTTCGACTTTCACATCTTCAGCAACCTTCTTCAAATCGTTCACCATCTCATCTACATTCTTCTTCATTCTCTCTTAATCCCTCTTCTTTAGACTTGAAGTCATAACATCCCTAAGGAGTTTTTCAAACTTCTTCACATAAGTTTTATCTTTTCCAACATTTGTATAGTATTCGACGGAACGAGGAATTACTAGAAGAACATCATCATAAACTATGTCCTTTTTGGAAACAACGGGTTCTCCATTTCTGTTGACATAGCAATCTCGTTTCTTATCCCATCTCTTATTACTCACAGCATCTTCATACTCTTCTTGCATATCATCCATTCTGTTCCAAGCAATGCTTCTTTCTCTGCATGTTTTCTCACTTAGAATCTCTTTTTTGGTTTTCTCTTTGACCTCAGCAACAACATTTTCTTCTTTGTTTTCCTCTTTAATTTCAGCAACAAAAACATAATGATTGCTCTTTGATGGATTTCTGCCATGAGCTGTACTTTGAATATCAACACGATCTTCTTCTGGAAGAATCTGGCTCCAATCATATCCTTCATCATGATGGATTACAGCACAAGCTCTTGACTTTTCTCTGGGTTTATCTTCAATCATTTTCGGATCTTATCTGCTTCGGTGATAGATTGCCTTTCGATAATAGTCATCATTGAACGGATTTTCATTTCCACCAACCGCAGAATTGTTGCATTCTCTTTTGAAATGACCTTTTTGTTTGCACTTGAAACAGGTCACTTTGGATTTATCAAATCCAAGTTTTGTTGATGCACTGCCTAATGATTGTTTCCCAGTAATCTCCATATATCTTTGAGCTCTGCGGATACAGCTTGCCAAACACCATTGAATATCTATAAGTTCCATTTCTTCCTGATCGATCTGGTCGTAGTCTTCTTTGGTCAACTCTGAATTACCAATTCTACCTGCAACTAGACCTTCATACGATTCCAGAACAGATGCAAGGAAGCTCATTTGCTGCTTAGCTGCATTGATGCTCATTGTAGGAGAATTTTTCAATTTGAGAGCAATGTTGCACAGTATCTCCTCTGATTCTTCAGAACTAGCTTTTGACGAATATGAATGATAATCAGATTGTAACTTGATGAGCTTTTCTGAGGTTCTTTTGTCCTCTCACCACTGAATGTTGTCTTTGGTGATTCTCCAACTTTCACCGAAGGTAGATTACCTTTGTAATAGAGACTAACATTCTGTTGATGTGAAGAGCTGCTCATCTTGATTTGTTTCTGCAATTCAAGCTCATGACTTTCTATCTTTTCTATCAAGACATCAAGAGAAATTGTATCATATAAAGCATCATTTTTCAAAATGAACACAAACGTTTGCCACTGATCAGCTCGTGGTAACGCTTCTATGATCTTATCAATTATTTCTTCTCTAGTTTTAACAATACCAAACCGATCAAGTTCAATTTTTAAATGACCAAATCTCTCTATCATTTGTCTAACCGATTCATCTTTTAAACTATCAAACAAATCAAATTCTTTCTTTAGTAATGCAATTTTATTTTTCCTGATTTGTCTACCCCCCTCAGCTTTTACCCGCAAAGCTTCCTAGATAGATTTCGATGTTCCGTCATGTTGCAGTAAAGCAAACATATCATTTCTGATAGATGATTGTATTAAAGCAATCATTCTCTGTTCAGCTGAGAATTCTGCTTTGTCTTCTTTGGATAAACCTTTCAGAGGGAGATCTTCTCCTTTATCATCAGCCGGCCTCTTATACCCAAACTCCAAACAAAACCAGCTTTCATGAGCATAAGCTTTTGCCCAGTTGATGAACCGATCTTTCCACCAAGTATAGTCTTCAATACTTTCCAGAGTTGGTGGTTTTGAATGGGTACCGTAAAAGTTATCATGTTTAATGTTCTCATTGATCGCTTTTGTAATGGTCTTTGGTGTGACAGTTGTAATTTCGGATGATTCAGACGTGAATGCATTGTAGAACGTGTTGTAGAATTCTTCAGCCATGATGTGAAATTCTTGAATTTACCTGGAGACAAAATAATCAAACAAACACAATCAGTCTAAACAATATCAAACAACTTGAAATAAACTGACACTCGGTTGACGCGAAATGATCTTGACACAAAATGTCCACTTTTCAAACGGAATTGTAATCTCAAGCGGAAACACTTCTTCAAACGAAATCACTTGTTCAAACGGAATCACCTAACTGACAACTTCAAACGAAATCAAATGTATGTTTCACACGGAATTAAACTTTCAAACGGAAGCACTTGTTTCAAACGGAATTAAACTTTGAAGCGGAATTAACTAATTCCGTGTGAACCTTTCAAACGGAATTAACTTTTTCAAGCGGAATTATATGCAACTCAAACGAAATCAGTAATATCGTGTGAACTTGTCTCAACTTTTCAAGCGGAATTAAGATGTTCGTTTAAACGGAATTACAATTTTGGTCCATTTTTGTCAGTTTTAATCCGAATTTTGGTCTGATTTTCTCAAGGCTTTGTTAAAACACTGTTTCGCATGTAATGTGTGAAATTCAGCCCATTTTGACCATGAAATCTTGTCTAATTTGAAAAAGAAGGTGTAGAAGTCTAAAAACTGATGTTATCAAGCTAAACTCTTCCTTCTGAGCTCCGATACCACTTGTAGGGTCGTTGTGCAACCTGACTGAGTCGATCAGAAGAGTTTTGTATCCGAATCAAAGGCGGAATTAATGACACGGACGCTCAATTCAATTATAATGTCTCTAATATTGATTTAATAGTTTTACAGCACCTGGAGACAATTCGGCAGCACTTCGTTACCGAATCACAAGACCTAATTCCGTTTCAAATGACAAACCAAGCACCCCTATATATACTAGTCTAATTCCGCTTGAACAGGACAGAAACGAAATTAGATTCACACGGAATCTAATTCCGTGTGGAATCACCTTAGGCACCTTTCAAGCGGAATTAACCACTTCAAACGAAATCACCTCTAAATCCTAATTCTCGAACTACGAGCCCTGATCTATCAATCCTATTACATGACATGATACAAGACGAAGTCAACAGACATAGTGCACTAACACCAGGTTATGATTAACCCCCTGTCCCACACTGTCTCTCTCCTCATTAGTAAATAACACCGGCTGAGACAAGTCCCCATGCACTCCATCTCTCTCCTCATTAGTAAATAACACCAGGTTATGATTAACCCCTGTCCCGCACTAACAAAAGTCTCCTATGTTTCCCATGCACGTATCTGAAACGACGTCATCATTACCATATGAATTAACACTTCCGGCAACTGTAGACCCGCCGCCTTCCGATGACCTGCCCAGAGAACCAGGAATCAATACCTCATCCTCTAAAAAAGACGGGCACCATTGCCCAGAGATTTCTTCCACCCAGACTTTAAGATTATGCTCCTTCCATGTTAAAGAGAACTCAACAGAGAATCTTTTCCCTGAGTTAACCAATATCGCCAATCTCTCTTCCGCTAGATTTCCATTGGACGCATCCGCTTCTGATTTAACCAGAAGCCTTCCGTACCTTTCCCCGATTTTATTAAAGATATGACGGTCCCATAGGCAAACCGGAACCCCTAGGATTTTTATCCAATCCACTCTTTCGAATATAGGAGGGAAACCTTCCCAGATGTATAACCTTGAGAACCATTTTTCCCATTCGTTAACCATATCCCATCTAAACTCTTCGGCTTCCTCCGGGTTGTTAAAACATAACAAAACCTTAAGACCACCCAAATATTTTAGTTTTAGCCCTTCCTCTGTTATCCCTGACAGGTGATCTGTGAGGTCATTAAGGATGCCATTGTCCTTAACTTCTCCAACCAACGATTTAAACTCCAGACTTTTTTTAGACTCCGTGTTTATTGGAGGTAGGGCAATGTTTCCAATTGGGCTCTCATTAACCGTACCAGAGACCACCGAGCTATACGTTTGGACCCCATTTCTCGTGGGAACATTCGAAAATGGGACCCTACCCGGGTTATTAGGCTGTTTCATTCCCTGAAGTCTAGAGAAAACAGATACACGATTAGCGTTACTCTGTGACTCAATCTTTGAACCATCTCTATTGAATCTAGCCAGGTTAACACCAATTATTACCCCTTCAAAACGAACCTCCTTAAGTTTTTCCATCCACCACGACGGGTCCGAGACGTCTGAAAGTTTAATAAAGCCAAACCTGTTCCCGACTCTATCCTTCTTCACAGGGACAAAAGCATCGTCTAAATTATCCAAATGTTCGAACGCCTTCCAAAGAGAGAATTTATCGCAGGAGTCTGGAAGGTTAGAGATAAAAAAAGGACGTTGTATTCCGACGTCTGGCTTCCCTGTTATTGAACGATTTCTCCTTTCTGTACTCTTGCCGATTAATGATCGTGTTCCAACTATCATTCTGATTTTTCCACGTTCTCCTCCCCATGAGCACTCCAAAAGAAATAAAAGAACCAGAAGCACCACGACCCTTTAAGATGTTAATGGGATTCGAACCAATCTAGCTTAACTATCCCAGATAGCCGCGATCGCTATCAGACCCACTAAGCTCTCAAGAAACCGGGAAACCACTGAGGGAAATGAGTGCAGGGAGGAGACACAAGAGAGAAGAAGAAAAAAAAACAATTACCGACCCGAAATGCAAATGGGAGACTCACCGGATCAAGATAGGGAGGAAGGTGCAGACCAGCTAGATCACCGAGGTGAGAGGCCAGGACTAAGCTCACTATTCCGACGGGGTTATCGCCATCGAGCACTCCGGCGATGGTTCAGATGAACTGTGTGATTGGAAAAAACCTCACCTGTTATTGATAATAAATTTACCAATCTCTTCCTTAAAATTTTCAGTGTGAATAATTGATTATTACATGGGAGTGTAGCAGGAATAGGGACTTCAGGTTTTTATTGGTCCAATTATAATCAAGAGTCATTGTATGTAAGAGAAATCCTTTACAATCATTGTGATTGTAGAGGTCCAATAAAATTTTTATTGTTGACAGTCTTCACGTGATACTTGAAGTTCATCGGCCCATTTGTTCAAGATAGTGCGGTGGACATTTAGACTTCACAGGTGTCAAATTGAGGTCCAATAAGGTGTTGTTGTCAATTTGAGTGTGTGTTTCAAGAATATTAATAGTAAGTCAGAGTTTCACGTGAAGATCAGTGAATATATCCGCCAAATTAAAGCAAAAGTGATAGTGTTGTGGGGCTCATTTCTTCAATCGATACAATTGAATCATTAGTACATGTGAGGGAGGTATTGAAGTCCAATATTGAAAGTAATAGTGGTTGGATGACCGTCCGATTCATGTGACAATTCAAGCGGATAGTGATCCGCTCGGATCTTTATCCGATCAATTAGATTGAAGCTTTGAAAATTGTTCGGGCAATTTATAAAGAATCAGTTGATATATGCATGATAACGAATAGTCATTCGACCAAATGATAATCTGAATGATAACATACATTTGAAGAAGTCATCCGATCGGACGTCATTAGATCACATAACATTGTAGCAGCCCATTACAGACTTGTCGGATTATCATCCGATCAACATTTAACAAACTTTGGTCAAGGTAAATTTGATATTATCGGATATTCAACCGATCAAATCTTCGTTCGATCAAGTGACATATTGCATCACTCGGATTTTCATCTGACCGAACGATAATCCGGACCAAAGTCACAAGTGAACAAAGTAGTCGAACGGTCATTCGACCGAATGACTATTCGGACGAAACATATCGTTGAAAAGTGATCCGTTCGGATCTTCATTCGATCCAGTACATTTAAGCGGATAGTGATCTGACCGAATTTTAATCCGATTAAAGCGATCCGATCAGAGTCATCAGGTCAAAGCCATCCGATCGAATAACTTTGACCTCATCAGATCAGGTTCATCCGATCGAGTATTCATCCGAACATCATTGGAATGAGTCCGCAAATCTTCGACACGAGTCTTAGATCAATTTCAGCAACATACATTTCACGGATTTTCACGAATTCAGTTCGTTTTTTAAACTGATTGTTTATTTGTTTGTTTGCAGGTGATAAACGAGGTGCAAATTCAAGGAGCGATACGCGAAGGAGAAAAACAAGGAATCAAGCGTCATGGCTGAAGAGTTTTACAACACTTTCTACAAGGCCTTCACTTCCGAGTTTTCCGAAACATCGACTGTCACACCGAAAAGCATTTCGAAAGCAATAACTGAAAACATTAATCATGATAATTTTTACGAAACTAAATCGAAACCATGAAATTTTGACAATATTGAAGATTATACGTGGTGGAAAGAACGATTCATTAACTGGGCCAAAGCTTATACGCACGAAAGCTGGTTTTGTATGGAATTTGGTTATAGCAGGCCAGTTGATGATAAAAACGAAGAAATTCCACTTAAAAGCTTATCTGTTGATGATAAAAGGAATTTTTCGTATGAACAATAGATGATTGCTTTAATCCAACAGTCGATTAGAGATGATATCTTTGCACTACTTAATCACGATGGCTCATCTAAATCAGTTTGGGAAGCTTTACGGGTAAAAGCAGAGGGTGGTAAACAAATCAAAAAGAACAAAATAGCTTTACTTAAAAAGGAATTTGATTTGTTTGATGGTATAAAAGGTGAATCTGTAAGACAAATGATAGAAAGATTTTGTCACCTTAAAATTGAACTCGATAGGTTTGGAATTATAAAACCCCGTGAGGAAATCATTGATAAAATCATTGAAGCGTTACCTCGAGCTGATCAGTGGCAAACGTTTATGTTTATTTTGAAAAATGATGTGTTGTATGATACAATTACTCTTGATGCCTTGATAGAAAATATTGAAAGTCATGAGCTTGAGCTGCAAAAGCAAAGCAAGATGAGCAGTTCTTCGTATCAACAGAATGTCGGTCTTTACTATAAGGGCAGTGTACCCTCGGTGAAAGTCAGTGAATCGACATAGACTACATACAGTGTTGAAAAGATGAAAGACTCACAGAAAATCTCATCAAGCTACGATCCAGGATATCATTCATCATCAACAACATCAAACTCTGAAGAATCTGACGAAATTCTCTGCAACATTGCATTAAAGCTGAAAAATTCTCCAGCAATGAGCATGAATGCTGCTAAACAGCAAATGAGTTTTCTAGCATCGATTCTGGAATCATACGAAAGTCTGGTGGCTGGGAAAATTGGAAATTCTGAGCTGACACAGGAAGATTATGACCAGATAGATCCGGAAGAGATGGAACTGATTGATCTGAGATGGTGCTTGGCTAGCTGCATTCGAAGAGCACAACGGTTCATAGAAATAACTGGAAGACAAACACTCGGTGGACCATCAACAAAGCTGGGCTTCGACAAATAAAAAGTGACCTGCTTCAAATGCAAGCAAAAGGGTCATTTCAAAAGAGAATGCAGAAACTTTGCTGTTAAAGAAACCGCTAATCCATTTAAAGACGATTACTATCGTAAAGCGACCTATCACAGGAGCAGAGAGGAACCATCAAAGATGAAACAAATTGAAAACAATTCTGAGAAAGAGAAGTCAAGAGCATTGGTAATGATCCAAGATGATGAAGGATTTGACTGGAGTAAAGTTCTTCCAGAAGAGGATGCTATTGGTTACACGTTCACAGCACAAGTCATGAAAACAAAAGAAGATATTTTGAAAGCGAAGATATACAGAGAGAGATGTATTGTTGGGTATCGAATCGAAAAAATGGAGAAAGAATATGAAGAAGCGAAGAATTATGGAAGGTATGACAAGAAACGAGAATGTTATGTCAATAGCAAAGGTGAACCAGTTGTCCATCGAAAAGAAGTGGTGTTTAACGACGTTCTTGAAGTAATCCCTCTATCTAGCGAGTACTATTCAAATGTCGCGAAAGATAAAGATTATGTGAAAAAGTTGGATAAAATCATTAGAGATGTCATGACAGTGAGTCTAAGACATAGAGATGAAGAGACGACGAAGAAGAATGTTGAAAGTTTGGTTGATGATTTGAAAAAGGTTGCTGAGGAACAGAAGAGTGAAGGTGAAAAGGAAGAAGAAGCAGTTGGTAAAGAAGTTGTTACTGAAAAACAGCAGGATGAAGATGATCTGAAGAAGAAATCGACTGAAGTAGATGATGGTGAGGAACAGCAGAAGAGAGAAGCTGATCAGACACAGACGGCAGAAAAAGCCGAGGTGCCAACAACTGAGGTAAACATTTCAACTGAAGCTTCTGAAGTTTTAAATAAAACTATAGAACCGTGCAAGAAATGCATGGAAATGTGCAGTGCTTGTACTGAAAAAGATGAAAAATTCAGAACAAGAGACATTGAATTCACTAAAATTGAAAAAGTTTTCAAAGAAAAATGCAAAGAAATGTTAGAAAACGAAAAAGTTTTGAAAGATAATAATGAAAAACAAACACAAAAATGCAAGAGTTTAGAAAAAGAAAATGAGAGTTTGAAAGAAAAGGTTTCAAAAATGACAGAAGAGTGTTTACAAAAAGAAAATGTTTTTCAAGAAATGAAAAAAAGAGTATGATTCAATAAAACTTGCATATCATATCATAAAAGAATCATATGAAGAAGTTGATTGAAACATTGTTTTGAAACATCTGATATGCTTAAGCGACAGTATGAAATTAAACAACAAGTTGTAAATTCTTACATTGAAGATGTTGCTAAGCTAAAGCGTAAAATAGCTGATTTAGAACAAGATAACAATAAGTTACATAGTTATCACGCTTCATCACATGTTCTTGAACGCATTTTCAATCTAAAACCGGATGGTAAAGATTCTGAGCAAAACAAGAAAGGAATTGGCTCAGAGTATCATCAGGTTCCACCACCGTTTGAGGAAAAATTCACATTCTATGATGACGAGAAGGTGGAAAAAGCTTTCAACATGGTTGATCAATTGCCAGATAACATTGACGTAACCTATTCCAAATCTGATGATTCTAGTGATTCAAAGGTGGTAGGTAAGGTCGTTGAAAGTGTTTTGAAAGAAGAGTCGGTTGAAACAGGTAAATCTGAATCACATGATGAAAATGAAGGTAGTTTTCATGAAAGTTATCTGAAAAACTCAAAATCTGAGAAAAATACGAATGATGATTCAAAAGGATTGGTTTATACCATGATTGGATCGGACAAATTATTCTTAGATCTTGAAGTCCCGATTCAGAATGTGATTTCAGAAAAGATTGACAAAGTGTTCAAGTTGATTGAAATTGAAAAATCCGAGATTTCAAAGGTTGCTGGAAAAGGTAACAAAACTTTTTATAACAAACCTAGTTACAAGAAGAAAAACATGAAGGGTGGGTTGGGTTATAAAAAGAAACATAATTGCAAAAGAAATGAAACGCTAAATTATCATAAAAAGATGAACTTTGTTCTCGGAACAAGTTCTGAGGAAGAGAAAGAACTCCAATTTAGACGGCAGTCTAATGAAGAGTTCTATGCTAAGAAAAAGCAACAACAACAGGTTAAAGATGTGTCCAAGAGAACATGCTTCAAATGTGATCAAACTGGACATCTTGCACGAAAGTGTCCAAATCCAAAACTTGTTGATGTTGAAAAGAAAAAAAAGTCTGATGTTGTGAATCAGAAATCAACCAAGTTTAAATCAAAACAAACTTGGAAGCCAAAAATGTCAAAGGCTGACTCACAACAAACTTGAAAACCGGTGACACCCAGATTTAGAACAACACAAAGTTGGAAAACAACTGTTGGTGTAACAAAACCAAATCAGTTTTGGAAACCAAAAGTTGTTGTTCAAAATCAAAATAATCAAAATGAATCAAGATTATATAAAAGAAATGTTTCAAAAGGACAAGCTTGGGTGGAAAAGTGTAGGATCGATGAATCGTCCAAACGAGTCAATCAAAGTCAGATCTAGTTTCTAGAAAGGCGGAATCAGACTAGAAACTGTCAATCAGTGTTAGAACAGGAGTAGAAGAGTAGAAAGTCACTTTAAGCATGTTCTTCATTCATATAATACGTTTTGGTACAGAGAGAATCGGACAGCACTTCGGTACAAAATTCTCTAGAAAGTTACAAATGAAGAACACTACTAGCCTATTTATAGGCTTGCCAGACAGCACGAAATAACATATCCAGATCGCACGAACTGGACAAGTTCACTTCGTGCGACCTGATCTATCAGGTCGTGCGACCTGGCCATAATACATACAAACTTTGACTTTTTAATCTATTACATATAAATGACACGACATAGACTGATGACGCAGGCGATAGACATTATGCATCAACAAACTCCCCCTTGGATATTGCCAAGGTCTTCAGTCAGCCTGTCTTCAAAACATTCTTCACAAAGACTTGAAAAATTATTCCCTTTGCTTTGGCTTTTTCAATAACGATTTCCTTAGCTGTTCATTCTCTTTAGCAGCTCTCTTTTCTTCCTCAGCTAGCTTTTGTCTCCATGTAGCTCGAGCGATTCTATCTTTTTCTTCACGCTCTTCTCTCTCCTTCTCTGCTTTCAGAAACTCTTCTCTTTCAATCTCTCTCCAACTTGTTAACCACATATTTTCAGAATTTATACCCTTCTGAAAACATATTGTAGCAACCTTCAGAAATTGCAGAGCTTGTTCTCTATCTTCTGCCTTATATCCAATCTTGTTCACAAACAGACATTCAATATCCTTTGCAGAACAATTTACTATCCACATTGGATCGTACAGGTGAATATTTCTGATTTCATGTGGTCTGGCCAGTATTTGACACGGTTTGGCCAGCTCGCACGAGTTGGCACCTCGTGTGAGTTTTTTATTTTTTCAAATTATTGAATTTTTAATTTTTTAATTTTTACCAACACACTCAGTTAACCAAGTCCAAATTAATGACCCTGGTCAACTGTTTAGTCTGCCAAATCCAAATTAATGACTTTGGCCGACCAAATTATGATCTCGCTGACAATTTTGAAACATTTTAAGTTCAAATTAATGAACTTTTAGGCATTTTTGAGCAATTACCAACACTTTTCTCAAAATTTTCTTATCCAACCCAAATGATCCAACTTGTTTAGCACTGTTGGACTTTGATCATCAGATCACCAACGTCTGTTTTCGAAAATAAGATGAAATGACAAATCTTTTTGAATTTTTCAACATTTTAGCTAAACAAACAGAAAAACTTTTGGATTTGAAGAAACTGGAAACTGTACAAACATATTTACAGACATCTTTTTGTGAGATTGTGTAAGAGGATCATATCAGTTTTTGAGACATATCATTAACACCGTTGATCTTGATTTAACTTTAAGTCTTTAAACAAATTCACTTCTGATTGTTAGTATTGTTGTCCACTTAAACTTCTACACAAGTTTCAATTGATTCAAGATACAAATTAGTGTTTTAAGAACTAAACTTATTCGTGTGTCCCACCTCAGAATATACTCCCGTATCCAGACTTCTATATTCAGTCTTACAGGTGAGTGCACACTAATGATATCTGTAAGGGGTAAATGCGCGGCCATGAGAGCTCAGGCTAGAACTTCCGTTCAATCAGAGAGATGATGGCTCGACTTTAGGTGGGTCCCCCTTGGGGATCTTCTTTTCAACAGCACATGATTAACATTTTTCAATGTTTCATCATTTTTTATGCTGAGGGTGAGCTTTAAGAATAAAGAAGTGCAGAGTATTATACGAGGACTAGGCTATTGCTCCCGCAAAATCAGAAGTCCTAGTATAATACCCCAGATATCATCACGTACAAAGACCTAGTATATCAGAAATAGTAAGCCTTTCAAACAAGATTTCGGGGGTTACCCATATATCCGAGAGATGTTCCCCACGAGATAAGAAAATTATTTGTTAAGTTTATATCTCGAACTCAATCTACTAATTGTGTGAAGTCTACTGGCACATCATTAGTGAGACTCGTTTAAAAACATTTTGACTTTCCATTTCTTTAGCATGTTGTGATAGTCCACTGATGTACTATCATTTCCTCTTTTTACACAAATCTCTTTTTGTCTTTTTCAATGTTTCTGTATTTATGAAATTTTATCATGTTTTTGTATTTTCTATAAACTTTCTCCCCCTAAAATCAAAAACATATTTTTGTGTTTTTGGTTTTATCGAAAGCAGTAAACAAACTGTACAGAAAACATGACAACTAGACGCAGATCACTTCTGATCGACGTCCGCCTCGGCCACACACTCTACCACCCTCCCAGAAAACAAATTCTTTAACCCGTTCAATTTTAAAAGATAATTAAATCTTGTTTTATCAAAGGGTTTAGTGTAAAAATCAGCTCTCTGATCATCGGTGTGAATATAATCAATTCTTCTCGTAGCAATCATGAATAAAATGATGTCGAATTTCAATATGTTTTGTTTTTAAGTGTTGTACCGGATTTTTAGTGATATTAATGGCTGTCTCGTTGTCCATAAAAATTGGCGTGTCTTAGAATTGCAAACCATAGTCCCTCATTTGCTGTTGAATCCAGAGAATCTGGGAACAACAACTGGAAGCCGAAATGTATTCGGCCTCACAAGTCGAGAGAGCGACTGTGGTCTGTTTCTTACACTGCCAAGTGATCAGCCGAGTTCCGAAGAACTGGCAACCAGCAGTTGTGGACTTAGCATTCAACTTACAGGACCCGAAGTCAGAGTCAGAATATCCAGTTAGAGAGAAGTCACCGGATCGGGGATACCACAAGCCGGTGCTTGTGCAACCTTTGAGATACCGTAAGATCCTCTTCACTATCATCATGTGTGATGCTCTGGGACTTGACTGGTTCCAGGCGCAGAGGCAGGTTGGATACATGATGTCCGGTCGTGATGCTGTCTGATACATTAGCGATCCTATGATTGGCCGATAAAGCGTTTCATCCACTTTCTCACCACTTTCATCCGGACATATGCCATGATTCAAAGCCAGGGGGTTGATATAGGAGATGATTCGGACATATTGAATTTGTCCAACACATCATTCACATACTTGGTCTGGTGTATGAAGATTCCATCGGGCAGTTGCTCAACTTGAAGCCCGAGGAAGAACTTCATTTCCCCCATTGAACTCATTTCAAACTTCTGCTTCATGACCTTCTCAAACTCCTTACATAACTCATCGTTCGTTGATCCGAAAATTATATCATCAACATATATTTGCATGATCAGTAGATGTCCTGCAACCTCTTTAGTGAACAGGGTACTATCGATAGTCCCTCTGGTGAACCCGTTGGTCAGCAGATGCTGGGAAAGCGTCTCGTACTAAGCTCTCGGGGCCTGGTGTAATCCATATAACGCCTTGTCGAGTAGATACACCTTGTCCTTGTGTATAGGATGGGTAAAACCCGGTGGTTGACCGACATACACCTCTTCTTTAATCTTGCCGTAGAGGAATGCAGATTTGACATCCAGTTGGTAGACCTTGAACCCCTTCCATGACGCGAACGCCAAGAAGATTCTGATTGCCTCAAGTCGAGCAACGGGAGCATATACTTCAGTAAAGTCAATCCCTTCTTGCTGACTAAATCCTTGGACTACCAACCGTGCTTTGTTCCTTACTATAACCCCTCTATCATCTCTCTTACATTTGAAGACCCACTTGGTCTTGATCAACTTCTGATCTTCCGGGAGATCAACCAACCTCCACACTCCAAGCTTTTCAAACTGTTGTAACTCTTCTTGCATTGCATTTACCCAACTCTCTTCGGTCAATGCTTCTTTGTATGTTTTCGGCTCTACCTGTGAAATAAAATATTTTAATGAGAAGTCTACTTGTAAAGGTGCTACAGAGGAGTAAAAACATGTAAGCCCTTTGTTTATTTGTTCGCGGGTTTTCACGCCGCTTTGAAGGTCACCAATGATTTGCTCCGACGGATGGTAAGATAACATTCTTGGCATGACCGTATCTGGTACGCTCACTTCCGATTGCAAATTTGTTATATTCTGATCACCCGTGTGATCAATATCATTTGAAGTCGTAATATTTGGTTCCTCGTCAAAAATCAGATCGGTTTTCGATTCTGAGTCGTCAGATTGGTCAAATATTGGAGCTATTTCTTCTGGGGGTACATGTGCAGTTCCACTAGGACCAGCCTAATGATCATTTGAACCCACGGTGAGCGAAGAAACCACCAACGGTCTCGGCACTTGTTCTTGTGAAAGAGACTGCTGTTGTTGGTATACGAACGCCAGTTCCTCTTCATTCGGCTCTGTCGGTAAATGGAATGACTCCCAGAGATTGTCATAA
>JARYGA010007984.1:0-15667 GCA_030545235.1 Helianthus tuberosus | reverse complement strand
GCATAGAAATGTGCAAAGCCTGTACTGAAAAAGATGACATCATAAAAACAAAAGAAAATGATACAGTTAAACTTGAAAATGTTTTCACAATAAAATGTAAAGAAATGATTGAAAAAGAAGAAATTTTGAAACTAAAAGTTGAAAAATTGACACAGAAATGTCAAGGTCTTGAAAAGGATAATGATGTTTATAGACAACTGTGTTCTACAAAATGTGTCGATTGTGTTGAAAAAGAATCGAAATTTCAAGATTTACAAAAACAGTATGATTCTTTAAAGTGGTCGAGTCAGAGAGTACAAGAAGCTTATGATACTTTGAAGAGCCAAGTCAAAAGTTTTGATCAAAGTTTGTCTGAAACTTTAACAACCAAAGAAATGTATGAGAGACAGTTTAAAGAAAAGCAAATTGAATTAAACAAGTGTGTTGATGAAATTGCAAATCTTAAACAAGTCTTGGCTGAAAAAGAAAAGATTGTTACAAAACTTCAAAGTTATCATAACTCTTCGTACATTCTCGAACGCATTTTCAACATCACACCAGATGACAAAGATACTGAAAATTGCAAAAAGGGTATTGGTTCAGAATTTCATCAGGTACCACCACCATTGAGAAACAATTATACTTTTTATGATGAGGAAAAGGTGGCAAAGGGTTTGAACATAGCTGACCAGTTACCTGAAAGTATCGATGTGACTTACTCCAAATCTGATGATGCTAATGATTCAGAGGTGGTAAGTAAGGTTGTTGAAAGTGTTTTGAAAGATGAGTCTACAAAAGGTAAGTCTGAATCACAAGATGAAGATGAAGGAAATCTTTATGATGGTTATCTGAAAAACACAAAATCCGAGAAAAATTTGAATGATGATTCAAAAGGATTGGTTTATACCATGATTGGATCGGACAAATTATTCTTAGATGTTGTATTCCCGATTCAGAATGTGATTTCAGAAAAGGTCGATAAAGTTTTCAAAATGGTTGAGTTTGAGAAGTCTGAGATTCCAAAATTTGCTGGTAAAGGTCATAAATCTTTTTATAACAAACCTGGTTTTAAGAAGAAAAATATGAAGGCTGGTTTGGGTTATAAAAAGAAACGGAATTGGAATCAAAGTGAAAAACAGGATTTGCAACAAAAGATGAATTTTGTTCAAGGGAAAAGCTTGAAAGAAGAGGAAAAACTCAAAATTGGACAACAGTCTAATGAGGAGTTTGATACTATGAAAAAGAAACAACAACAGGCCAAGGATGTTTCAAAGAAAGTATGTTTTAAATGTGATCAAATTGGACATGTTGCACGAAAGTGTCCAAATCCAAAGCCTGTTGATGTTGAAAAACAAAAATCTGAGGATGTGAAACCAAGGTCAATCAGATTTGATTCGAAACAAACTTGGAGGTACAATACAAACAAGTTTGCTTCAAATCAAAATTGGAAATTAAACCCGAACATGTTTGATTCAAGACAGACCTGGAATTCTCACACACCCAGATTGAGAACAACACAAAGTTGGAGAACATCTGTTGATATGACAAAACCTCAAGAGTTTTAGAAACCTAAAAATGTTATTCAATATCAAAATGTTCAAAAAGAGACAAATTTTTACAAAAGAGGTACTCCGAAAGGTCAAATGTGGAGTGCTAAGAAACAAGTGACGTCGGTAAAAGATGAGAAAGTTGAAGTCAAAATTGAAAACGTTTTAAGTGACAAAGAGTTTCCAAAATTGAATAAACATTATTGTGTTGAAATGCCTAAGGTCCAACAGACCTGGGCTAAATTGTTCAAATGATTGATAAAGTTTGAATGTGCAGGTGCTCAACGAAGCTGAAGATTGTGAGAATGGTAGTTGGAGCAGCCTGGCACAGGAAGGGGTTGCAGGACCCTGGTTTGGTTGAACATGGAGTTTAGTTTGATTGTTTTTTGTATATAAATAAACAATATTTTCAAAATCCAAAAAAATTGAAAAAAAAAAATTAAAAACCAAAAATATGTTTTTAGTTTGTTAAAATTTGAAAAACCAAAAATATGTTGTTTTTTAATTTTGTTTTGATTATATGTTGATTGAATACGCCGAAACCCTCACGGCTGAACAAACATGATTACTTTCATCAGATTGAAAAACGGTTTTCAAACTGTTAAGATCAATGGGTTGTAAATCATGGGGGTACGTTATATTTTCTGCAAATCAGAGCACTTGAAGCAGAAAATGGATGGCGAGACAAAGCTATCAGTGTTGGTTGTCAAATTTTCTTTAAATGATTTTGCATTTTAGGGGGAGAAAAATTGTCATTAGAAAATACAAAAACATTTGAAAAAGCCAAAAACATGATAAAATTCAAAAATTTGAGTTTTGCGTAAAAAGAGGAAATGATAGTACATCAGTAGACAGTTACAGTACGCTAAAGAAATGGAAAGTTTAAATGTGTTAAACGATCTCACCGTGGATGTGTCGGTAGATTTTTATACATTTAGTAAACTTTTTCGGTATATAAACTTAAATTTCACACTTGCTTATTTCGTGGGGAACACTACTTGGATATATAGGTAACCCCTGAAATCTCGTTTGAAAGGTTCCTTTTTCTGATATACTAGGTTTTTATACTCAGTGATATCTGGGGTATTATTCCGGGACTTCTGCTGAACGGTAGTTCTGACCTAGTCCTCGAATAATACTTTCCGCAAATGCTTGAAACACAGCATCACCCTCAGCATCAATGATAAGACAATAAAATTGTTTAGCAATGCTGTTGTAAAAAAGATCCTCTAAAGGGGACACACCCACAAGTTGAGTCATGATCTCTCTGCTGAACGATGGTTCTGACCTGAGCTCTCATGATTCTTCATAATTTATTAACCCCTTACAGATATCATTTGTGTTATAATTACCTGTAAGACTGAATATTGGGATCTGGATACGAGAGTATATTCAAGAGGTGGGACACATGAATAGGTTTAAGTTCTTAATACACCTAATTCGTATCCTGAATCAGTTGAAATTTGTATGAAAATTTAAGTGGACAAGTATATCGACAATCTAAGTGAATTGTTTAATTCTTACTGTGTAACTAAGCTCAACGGTACTTGTGACTTGTCATAAACTGATATGATCCTCTGACGCATATTCAAACAAAAATATTGTATGTAAATATGTTTGTACATATTTCTTTACTGCTTTATATTTTCTGAAAATACAAAAAGATTTTGATTTCTGCTTTATTTTTGACAACCGATGTCTGAGTGTTGAGTTTCAAAATCTAAGTAAGCTGATTGTGTTTCTGAAAATAAAACAAGTTCTTTAATTTGAAACTTGAAGTTTTAAAATCAAAAATCAAAAACAGTTTGTGATATCTCCAAGGTCATTAAGTTGGACTTGGATGATTAACTGTGGGGGAGTTGGATGCTTATATTGTTATAGAGCTAGTTTCCGATACGATTCGATGAAACTACCAAATTCATAAGAAGTGGTTTAGAAGGTTTGAATTGTCAAATTACAATATCTGGAAGTTTTAAATGTTGTTACTTATAGTTGGATGAGTGATTGCAGGTTTCAGGAATTTCCATGGAAGCTAAATGTCAAAGCTTGAACCAGATATCTCAGATTCTAGCATATCGAGAGGGGGAGTCTGTGAAAGGGGGAGTCTGGATCAACGGTCAAAGGAAAGATTGAAGTTTGAAGTTTAAAGTTTGAAGATAAAGATTGAAGAGAGTTTTTGCAATGTTTGAAGAATGATAAAGACAAAGACTTGAAGCCAAAGACTTCATCAACATCCAAGGGGGAGTCTGTTGGTGCACTAAATGTCTGTTGATTACGTCATAATCAAGTCTTGTGTCTAGATTGTTTGAATGTACACACAACAGGGTCTTAATTAGGGTTTGTACTTGTTTTACTTGAAGATTTCGCTTGAAATCAGTTCAAGCGAAATCAACATCATGAGATTTAGCTTGAAACAAGTTCAAGCGAAATCAACAAGTGATGATTTCGCTTGAAACCAACTCAAGCGAAATCAACATGGTTATAAATAGGGTTGTGTGGTTCATTTGTGTGAAGTCTGGATCATTGCTTGTGGAACGAAACTCTGTCAAATTGTAATCAGAAAGC
This sequence comes from Helianthus tuberosus, assembly GCA_030545235.1. Taxonomy (NCBI): domain Eukaryota; kingdom Viridiplantae; phylum Streptophyta; class Magnoliopsida; order Asterales; family Asteraceae; genus Helianthus; species Helianthus tuberosus. The sequence goes on along the minus strand of JARYGA010007984.1, from coordinate 11,576 downwards.
AATAAAAGAGAAGAAATTAAAGAGAATAGCTGTTGTTACTTTGCGTATACTGATTCCGCCTTTATATGTGAAGATGAACTGCCTTGACTGACTTTTCGAGGTCGTAGAACGGTCCAACACTGTGGGCAGAAGCGTATCTGTACTACCAAGATTTTGCAAGATTCTGCGTATCTTAGCGTTGACCACGTCCCGTGCTGAGCTGGGCACGCCCCCGTGGTGGCGTAGAAGCATCCACAGCTTTGTCCTTTCTGCAGACACCTGACCTCGTCCCCGTGTCTAGTGGGCACGGGCCGTTGTTAGTCTTCTGTTTGTTTTTTTTTGCTTTTGCTTTTGCTTTTGCTTTTGCTTTTGCTTTTGGGGATGCTGCCGTGTCACACCCTCAAAATCTACAAACGGAGTATTACCGTGAGACGTGTGACTGACCAGGATCAACCCACCAATCATACTTAACATTTAATTAAAGTAAAGTAAAATAAAACCATAGCAAACCAAACGTTTAAAGTTCACTAAACTAAAATCCAAAACCAAATTTAAAAGTTAGCGGAAGCATAAGATCAGAAACCAAAGTATAAGTTTAAAGTTTCATAAAGTTTCTCATGAACACACAGTGGTTCATGTACCACAACGACTCCTTCTCCAATGTAAGCTCCAGCAAATAACCAAATAACCTGCAAAGCATGTGGTAACATGTCAACAAAAAGGTTGATGAGTTCATAGTTGGTTATCTGTTTTACTATTGTTCCAAAAATCATAAGTTGTTAAGTTGTTTCGAAAACCAAAAGTTATCCAGTTCCATGTTCCCATAACCATATACCGTGGGGGCTACCCCATGTTGTAAACCACTAGACCCGTTACCATATCGACTACTGACTTAAGTCATGTTTATGTGCCATGCGTCAATGTCTATCATCATTGACAAGTGCCCAAGTACATTAGTCCACTACCGTCCTCTACGGTACGGTGTGAGGCTTGTCAGACCTAATAGCGCTATTTAACTATGACCAGTTCGCCAATGGCCCGCCGATTAAGTCGATATAAAAATGAGGGACTTCATGATAGAGTTATGTCTAGTAAGTTTAAGGTTGTTGTCCTACCCAAGGAGGACCGAGGTACGTATTCTACCCAAGGAGAATACGCAGGTTGCATCCCACCTAAGGGGGATTGTTGTTAATTAACCCATTCCTAAACCACCAGGAATCCTTATTTAACTCATTCCCAAACCACCGGGAATCCCATGCTTTGAAAAAAGTGTGAACTCACCTTTGGTTGCTCAGTTGGACTCTTAAAAATAGCTAACAGTCAGGGTCGGTCAATCACGTACTAGTATTATTACCATTTAGTCAATTAGTGTTTTCAAATAGAGCACAAAGTTCCTAAACGCATCTATCACATAACATGCACTCACTTTGACAGTTCACACCCATACATACATTCCACCTATAACTACTCAAGAGCAAGCATAAGATATTTCACATAACACTTTCATTGACATTTAGACACGCAAATCACCACTTATATCGTTTCATCTTTAACATCCAAAACTGGGCTGTTTTCGGGTATTTTAAAAAATAGTTAACTTGTTCCAAAAATTCCCAAAATTTTACAAAATGTTCTAAACGGTCCAAATATCATTGTGTAAATATCTTGGGATCCAATTCATTACCAATCATTTTATAAAAATCATTTACCAGGCTGCAATCAGATTCGTCACTTTCTGACTGCAGTCCACGGAAAAATTCATTTAAAATTCATCGTAAGTCCGATTGACGAAATTCCAGATGGAGAATTACGGCGACACCCGTGGTCATCTACTGTACGAATTTCATGACCTAACTCTATACAGATTTCAAGTTATGACTTAAAACATATCATACATTTTCTGCAGAAAAAATGCAGCTTTTGCTGCTGTACAAAATGGACCTTTAAAAATAGCAAACGACCTCAAAAAAATATGATTCCAATGCCATTTGAAGCATTTTTCGAAAACGTATATTTTAAACTTCAGAAAATCAATTTTTCGATTTATAACGGTCCGTTTACAGCCAACTGAAGTTGGCTGTTTTCGTCAATCAACATGCTGTTTTACAAATCAAACAACACCAAAACGCGTGTAAACGATCCCGACCCTTCCTAATACCAACTAACAGCAGGTTAATCATCGATTATCATCTAACCATATTAATAACCACAAAACCCTAGATATAAACATCATGATTTTCACCAAGAACGCAACCAACAATCATTTACGCATACATATCATCGATTAGTTCAAGAAATCGCATACTCAACCGAAATAAATCATGCAATATCAAAACCCTAGCTTGTTAACTAAAAATCACAGCCATGTTTCTACAAAATCACACCAAGAATTACAATCCAAATCACGAACACTAACCTTGGAGCAAGAGAAGGGATTACACGGAAGTGAAAGGCGAGTCAAGAAGCTGAATCAAGAGCTAGGGTTTGATTTTCGCAGGGGGGGGTCTCTTCTGGTCGACAATCACAAGGGAGGGGTATTAGGGTTTTGGTTATTTGATTACTTGTTCCCAAAGTCTCATATAATTAAAATCCAAGGGAGTTGGGCTAATGGGCTACAAGGAAACAAGAGAGTATGGGTTTGAGCCCCAATTTTCGCACCAAGGAAAAGGGAGTGGGGTTTGGGCTTGTTTGTGGCGCAAGGGGGGAGAGGGGTTAGTTTGGGTTGGGTTTTTAATAGGTAACAGTTTCAGACAAAGTAACAGTTTCGCAAGATTCACGAAATATCTAAATTAAAACGTTTCATATCGCAAAGCACTATAATACAACGCTTCGTTTCACAAAATAACGTACTCCAATATTTTAGTTTCGGGTTTCAGTTTCACACATTACCAAGCACACAATCGTTCAAATAAAATCAATCGCCAAATTCAATTCATTTAATGTTCATACAATTACACAGTAAAACAAAACATTCAGGAAATTACAAGAGTTGTCACATCATCCCCAAGTTGAAAGAAATTTCGTCCCGAAATTTAGCACATAGTTGCGGAGAAGATAGTCGTGTTGTGCGTTTTCCTGGGGTATCACATGCCGAGGGGTCGGGCATGTCACGTTTATTCCTTTTCTTTGTATTTATGTTGGTTTTTGCTGTATATTTGTTCCTTTTTGTGACAACCCAAACTTTTAAGGTCGGTGTCTCTTAGTCACGTGATGTTGTTTTCTGATTACTTCCCTTCCGTATCCATTACAACGATAAAATTTGTTAAACACCCGTGTATGTAATATACTTGCTATATGTATAACATGATTAAGTATGTGTTACGTGTGTTTAACTAATTAACTGCAAGAAACCGTTAAAACGCTCTTATGTGCCAATTAGTGGGTTAAGAAATTTGGTAATCTAATTTGTTAAGTAATTGGGTGGGCTTAAGCCCAATGTTCTCGGTCAAAAGGGTGGACCGCCCCTAAACTTTCATATTATATGGTTACGTATCATGCTGAGTAATACCCATTTGACCACCGGCCCACTAAGCCTCATGTAGCATTGAGATAGGTTACGTAACTATAAATCCATAGTTACATATTAACCCTAAACAAAACCTGCTATCCCCTAGTTGCGATCGACAAGAGAGACCCCCCCCATTGTTCGAAAGAATACTTGGAGCAATCTAATTCTGGTTAGTGATCTCATTTAATTGATTCTCATACTCTCATATTGTGTGATATTGCTACGTGTATTCGTTGATGAGTATGCTACTCATAAAAGAATAGACTGATCTGATCTTGTGTGCTAATTGTTATTTTGACTTGAAAGTGCCCATGTTACTCGGATTTATATGCGATCATAATGCGGATTGATTATATGCGATGTATGTGTATGTTGCCTTGATGAGAATAAAACATGGTAGAACAAGGAATTTAAAATCGATAAATAAGTTAGTTGTTTATTATTGTGAATTGATCCTACAAATCAAACAGATGAATTCTAAAAAGTGGATCGTATGCACACATGAAATTAGATTGCATGATTTATTTGTCATCTGTTCATTGGCTAGGGATTGTTAGAATAATAGTAATATGCCACTCATGATAATTATTAGAATTACATGTGCTTTTATTGAATAATGGATTGATGGAATAGATTTCCTTGATACACCATGTAATCGATAAATGTTGAATAAGGTTATTTGGAAGTAATTAACACAGAAGCTCATTGGACCTCACATGATGATCTGGGCCGAGTAATTAGTAGTAATCACCATAAAAACAAGAGTTAGTTGGGGCTGTTAATTGGTGTAATGGACTGGAAAATTCTTGTAACTTGGGCCGGTCCATTGTAAGTGTATTGTTTACTAATGCAATATGTGCTTAGGGCCCTATAATAGTCATATAGAATGGAACGACTGTTTAAGTAATGTTGGTATATTTATGTATGTGTATCATCTGGTGGTGCACCGTATGTAAAGTACAAATGGGAGGTGTGTGGTTATGTAATATGTGATGTGTGAATTATGACATGAAAGTGTATCGTAAATATACTATCACCCTGATGCTTGTGTGACGTACGTGAAATACACGGGTGCAATTTGTGTGATATAAGAAATTTGTGACCAAAGCCTGTGTGACACTGATTGTTATCGGTAACTCTTTTAGGACGTGTTTGGTCAACGGTATAACAAGTAAATTAATCTTACCGAGCAAAACTAAGGTGAGTTCACTGCTCTTTTCCAAGCATGCATCCCGGGAAGGGATATCGGGTAACGTTCCAGGGAGGAATGCAGGTTAATGGGATGTTTGTTATTACTTAGTTTCTATTATGTAAGACCCCCTACATCTACCGATTGTTGCCGGTAAGGCAACGAGGTATTTAGTTGATAGCGCTATTAGGTTTGGCACCCTCACATCGGGCCGAAAGGACGGGCGTGAACTAATTACCTTGACCACTTGACCAATGCCTAGATAGAGGCATTGGGGTTGGGCATTCACATCGTGTATATATAAGACCCCTTACATCTACTCGAGGTTATTAGTTGAGCTAATTACCTCGACCACTTGACCAATGCCTTGATAGAGGCATTGGGGTTGGGCATTCATATCTTGTAGCCATTTCGTTAATCGAGTAATAACAACATCAAATCATCAAAACTACGAAACAGCATATCATCTTGTTAACTGTTTTACACATGTGACTGGTAACTAAACTCGGTATCAAAACTTTGAACTCACCAGCGTAGTCTGACACACTTGTTTGCATGCTTGTAGGTTGTTAGCTGAGATACTTTGGGACTTGCTATCTGGAGCAGCTGGAGTGGGCATGGTCTTGCTGGACGTATTTATTTTATTGGTCTAATGATACATTACTTTGGTTTTAAAACTGGTTAACTTTGCTTCCGCTGATACTTTGGTTTTCATTTAAACTCACATACAGTATTTCATTTACAATTAAGTACTTTATCATTTAATTGAATGCGTTTGATATAATTAGTGGCTCGTTGTTGGATCGTCGCACTCCTAGTAGGGACATACCCTAGGTGGGAATTTGGGGGTGTGACACTTTTGCTCGTTTAAGCTCTTTTGGTCCTGTCAATTCAAAAGGAAGACAAAAACACACTTTTTCCAACATTATTACTAAAAAGGGTTAGTTTTATGCCACATTTGATGTAATTTATACGTTGCATTTTGCACACATCACTAAACGTTGTGTAAAAACATTAACTTAAACATAAAGGGACACCGGTTTTCGACCACGCATCACATCCCCCCTCTTGTCTTTTGCTTGCCCTCAAGAAAATCTGTTTTTGACTTTCACGTGGGTCGAACGAAAAACACGCTTCCCATTCTAGAGACGTAAGTTAAGGTCTAATGTCATAACTGGTTCATGATTCTTGCAATGTTCAAAATATTTCACGGCAAAGTGAATAATCACATAAAGATGGTTACCCAAGATTAACCCGACCTAAAAACTAACATATCATGCACATCCCTCACAATGTACTCTCCACTCGGTTTAAAATTTAGCTAATAGATGATGCATTAGCACTTTTGAAGTAATAACTCAAAGCGATTAGAACATGTACCCGCATAGGCTTGCAACTCAATCGTTCTCCACCTCTGAACACGACTACAAAGCACACGTCAAAAGGTCTTCAAATGGTTGTAACGGGGCTAGGTTAAGGGTATGGAATAGGATATTTTGAAAGTGGCTAAGGTGATGAAAACTTGATTTTTATTACAAAACAACTACGCTACACACGACTACTACAAGCATCAAACTACAAGGCAACCATTCTTCGCCTTTTATTCAACTACTATCAACACATATTTTTGTGCTTTTCTCAAAAAATTTCTTCTCTTTTTCGCGACGTTTTCTGCATTTTCGTTTTTTATAACATAAGACAAATCTCTACAAACAAACTAATCCTAAAATCCAATTTTCATCACACAGGTTAAAAATAAAAGGGTTTAACGGTCATAGGCTAAATGAGTTGGTCAAACGAAAGGTTTAGGCTCAAAGTTGGTGACTAAGGGATTGATTCGAGTAAGGATGATATAAATGGTGTACAAAGAAAAGGTTTACCTAATGCCTTAATCATTCTTGTGCTCATATTCGGTCTAGGGTCTCAAACGTATCAAAAGTTGCAAGTTCTACAATACGCGACTCATGGCGCACTCAAACACAGAAATATATGCTTATGATGTGTAAAAGTGGCTCAAAATTTCACGTACAAAGGGTATGGTATGTGATATGCATAATGTATTAGTTTCTTAGGCGGATTATTCCCAAATAACCACCCGCTAAATACTCGTCATGTTAATAATTTGAACTTGACCATGACAAAAGAACAAATGGGTTGTGTCATCCCTCATTGACTTAGTTACTTGTGCTTTTTTTAGATTGCTCAAACAAAGACATTTTGAATATCTTTTTTTTAAGTTTCCCCCATCCCCACACTTGAGGTCAACTTTTTCCTCATTGTGTAGTGTTCAAATGAAAGGGTCAAAACCGAAAACTTTTTCTCCCCATCCCCACACATGAGGTCAACATTGTCTTCAATGTGTAAGAATGCGGCTTTTAAAAATGCATAAGGGATGTGACACGAACAATCTCCCAAACTTCACCTGGTTAATAATATACAAAATACATTCCACTTATTAACTTACTCATTTCTCGTGTGGTCTTCATTCTTCAATAAAAATGGTTGTCTCGCGAACATGATGTACCTACAAATCTCAAACTTCGTGTAGAAGCAAGCTTCTCATAAACATCAAAACATGTTAGCTACCTAGTTCTACCATTTTTACAAAAACTTTACCAAGCAACATGTTATTCAACTTTGATTTTTGTGGAAAAAGAAAAATTTACAACAACAACAAACCTAACTCACTTTCGTAGGAATCACGGTTGCATTTAGCATATGTAACAAGCCCTTTAAACCTCCCGATAGCTCGGGAGGATGAGAAGGTCTCATTAGGGTTATATAGGGAACACGCCCACAAAGTTCATTTAACTACCAGACAAAACAAAGTACGGAAGGAAAATGTACAAAAAGACAAACTAGACTAAGGAGATAAAATAAAAAGAACTATAAAATTCTACAACAATAACTAACTTACCACCTGATGGTTGTCGAATGGCGTGCTTGTTGTCCACGAACTCTTCCAAATCACCCACCGGTGATTCATACCGTCTGTTCCCAAACGGGCCAAACTTCCTCAACTCCTCTTCTTCCCTCTTTTCTTGAGGCGAGTTCTTTTCCTTCTACTTCTTCTTCTTGACCGGTTTCTTCTTCGATTTTCCAAACCTACCAACCATAACACAATTCTTTTTGTTTGAATTCATGTCCTTCTTAGGACACTTATCCTCACCGAGTGGGTTAGTATGTTTTGGAAAAACATTTAAAATTAGTTCCCGGTCCCCAAATTTCATGCTTACTAATCCCGTTGCATAATTTATTATGGCATTAGCAGTTGCAAGGAACGGCTTACCCAATATGACTATTGGTTGTGTGTCCTCAACACAACCAACATAGTCAACTACTAAAAAGTCAACTGGGTAATAGCAATCTTCAACCATTACTATCACATCTTCCACCATCCACCTTGGATGCGTGGGAGTCTGATCGGCCAACACCACAGGGGTGTCAAACTTTTTCAGAGGACTAAAATCATATTGGTCGTACAGACTCCCAGGCAAGATACTCACACAAGCTCCAAGATCTAGGAGCACCCTCTTATATTTAAATTTACCAATTTGGATTGGAATAAGATGATCTCCCGGATCTTGAGCTTTTTGGGGGAGGGCACTCGATAAAACAACACTAACATGAGATGTAAAATCAGTCGGTTCAGGTAGTTTGTTGTGCCGTTTTTCGGTGCTTAACTCCTTCAAGCATTCAACATGAGTCGGAACATTTATTAGGGCATCAAACAATGGTAGATTGATTTTTGCTTGTTTAAAATTTTCCCATTTCTCATCCTTTGGTGGGGTTTGTTTCTCCAATGTTGATGCCTTAATTGGTTTTAAAAGAGCCAATGGATATGGGATGGTATTAAACTCCACACCTATATTATTGGCCCTAGCATGCAATTCATTTAAACAACTTCCATAAAAAAATTGTTGACTTGTCTTTTTCAATTTTAGGTTGTGAAATTGTTTCTTGCTCATGTTCGCTTTTATCATTACAATCCTCCACTACACCATCAACAACTTGTGGTGGTGGAGTACTCTCAACACTACAAACCTCATCATTTGAAAGAAGACTTACCACACTAATGTGCACATTCCTCACATTGATCGTGCTTGAGCTTTGATGCTTCGGGTTCACCGTAGTGTCAATTGGGAGTCTTCCTCCACTTCCTCTCATTTGCGCCATTTCTTCCGCAAGTTGACCCACTTGCTTTTCTGATGCCTTGTGCGACGTAGTTGGTTGTCGGGAACCCCATGGTACGGTTTCCCACAGGTGTTTGGGTAGATTACGACAGATGGAGTTGGATGCGCACCAAACCATTGATATAGGTTTTTTAACCGACACTGGATCGATCGGTCGGATCCGGGAGTTCATGCCAGCTACCTCCACGTGGGTCCGTTTATTTGAGGCCGACCGAGAGCGGGCCTACAGGGATATTACATCAGAGTTTTTGTGTACGTTTGCGTTTACCGAGACCCGGCTTAGGGGTTTCAACATTTTTGGAGACCCTCGCAGTCTCGTTTACTCTTTCGGGGTGCCTCGCTCGATGACGCTCCCACAGTTTACTGTTGCCAAGGGACTGTACTTACATGATAAGTCAGTATCCCAGGCATTTTTGGATGTGCCGACCACCACATCTGTTGACAGGTTGTGGCCATGGTGGAGCACTATTGGTGCTGGGGACTTCGTGACACCGCGTGCGCGATCCCTGAAGGCGCGGGTGTCGCGCATTTACGACCCGTTGCACCGATACCTACATCGGTGTATCGCGGTGATGATTACAAGTCGTCACGATAGCAGGGAGTGGGTCACCCAAAATCAAATGTTCTTCTTACACGACCTACTTACTGCGGGGGGGGGGGGGGGGACTTGGCATACAGGTTGGCCACATACTTTGTCGAGTGTGCTTTTAAGCATACATCGAGCCACATCAGTTGTGGCGGCTTCGTCACCCATCTGGCGAAGCACTTTTGTTACCTCTTTTCCCCGCAGGTGGCTCGGGATATGACCATCACACGTCAGGTTGATCCGGTAGGCAGGGACACATCATGCTCGATAGGGATTGCCCACCAGGACGAGGCCACATTTTTTGGTCGCTTGACGACGGTAGTACCGAGTGGTACGAGGGCCAGCCACTGCCGATAGAGTTGGTGGCGGCGGGCCACGGGTGCGAGGGAGATGAGGGTGATGGTGAGGGTGACGTGGGAGAGGGAGAGGGAGGTGATGGAGTTGATGATGCGATCAACAAATCACAGCAGGATGTGTAGGATGCATGGGGTGATCGCCCGTACGAGCGACTGTAACACCCTTGTTATTATTTTAAGGTTTTCGTATTGTTTACTAAAATAAGCATGTAATCATGATTAATTGTACTTTACTAAATATGGCTAATTTAAAACTTTTACAAATAAAGGTTTAAGTACATCGTAATGAATTTGTGTTCGTCTTTTACGAGATACGACGAAACACCGCGCGGAAGCTTTTAACTTTATCGTGTTCGGTTCTTCTTCGAGCTTGATCTTCATCCGGACACTCTTGGCAATCACCTATGATCAAAACCAACTTAAAAGTTAGTTTTGATAGTTAAATAACAAGTTTAAACAAGTTATATGGGTCAAACAAACAAAATTAAACGTTTTTTAGGTTCAGGGGGAGCTAGGCGTCACGCCTAGGGGCTAGATGCCACGCCTAGGGGCTAGACGCCCCACCTAGCCCCCTTTTTGGCAGAATGTTTTTATTATGTTGCTGCATATTCCCAGCATAACCCGATTTCACAGAAACGAGCATAACTCTCTCGTTTTTAATCCGTTTTACGCGATTATTTTTCCTACGCGTCCGTAATTTAATTCTCCATATTATGGAGTTAAAATCATACATCCAACATAAGAAATTTTTGAGACTTCTAAGCCCTCGACTCATTACATTTTTGCCGATTTTTAAACCGTTTATGCATTTTATCAAGCAAACATATTTGTTTGATCCTTATTTCACACGCCCCTCTTCAAACTAATGTTATCTATCATAATAGGTTCTAGTCACAGGTTTCTTACACAATTTAAACCCGTTTTCGCTCGTATGCTTATTTTGACCCGTTAAGGGTATTTACGCATTTTAGTCTAGAACTTGTGCTTTTCTTTTGACACTACAAAATTTTCCATGTCTAATTAACTACAAATATTCCACCACAACTATTTTGTGGTGGATTTAACATAATGAACACCTTTTTCCCAATTTTACCCATCGGTTGGTCATTTTACGCAAATGACCATTTTTGAGCATTTGACCCACGAATGTGTATTCCTATGACTTTTATTCATATTTAATGATTCCCTAATCTTAATACAAGTTCCTAAACAACCCCTATGGGTCGTTTACCCAATATACCATTCAAGGGTGTTTTGGTTAACTTTAGCCCCTCACTTTACGACGAGGGACTTTCGCTAAATATTTGACCAAAAATTGTATGTTTAACTAAAAGCTTATTTATGCGTACCTGGCCCGGGTCAAAGTACTGACCCGTTTACATAACTTTTGCTTTAAATCTTTCTAGTTAAAGTAACGCAAGCTTATGTTATTTCTTGTGATTACAAAACTCAACATGCGATTGTCAAATGTTATTGTCAAATGGTGTTAACCACACCATTTGACCCATTTAGTCTAATTGACCATTTGTCCGTATGAGATGGTATTTAATTACCATTTCACCCCTTTAAACCTATCTTGGTTTTCCTTTGAACTTGGTTTACTTAAAACCGTTTTTATTTATTCGTCATTACATGACTAATTTACCATTTTACCCCTTTTACTATAATTCATGATTTCTTGCCATTTTCCCTCATTCTGACTCTCATTGAATCGTGTCGGAATATCATATACCAACCACTTAGTAGCATTCATATCAATACTTGA
>JARYGA010007983.1:0-82039 GCA_030545235.1 Helianthus tuberosus | reverse complement strand
AAAAAGAACCATTGTTTTCTCCACAAAACACTGTTTTAACCCAACAGTGTTTTGAAACTACTGTTTAACCTAACAGTCGTTTCAAAACACTGTTTAACCCAACAGTGGTTTCAAACACTGTTTAACCTAACAGTGGTTTTAAAACACTATTTAACCGAACAGTCGTTTCAAAAGTGGTTTCAAAACACTGTTTTAACCCAACAGTGATTTTAACCCAACAGTCATTTCAAATGAGCTTAGGGTGTGAAGATCACTCGAATATATAAAAATGTACACTTAACAAATACCTTTATACGTCTAAAAGCTAATATTTGTGCTTTAAGAACATGCAGTTGTTGTTTTGTAAAATTCGAAGGTAGCTTCGGGTGTGAAGAAGATCGATTCATCTGCTGCATAGAACCTTGGTCTGTTTATGGCACTCAAGAATAAAAGATTAGGGTTGATCCAACTTTTTGTTAGAATTATGGCACTCAAGAATAAAAGATTACAACATGTTAATGAAAACTTTGTTTGGCTGCAAATTTTGGTTGATGAAATCAGTTTTGGCATGTTAATGAAAACAGTTTTGGCTGCCCATGTAATGAAACAGTTTTGGGTGCATTGTGTTGTGTTCAAAGTTTTGGCTACATGTGTAATGAAAATCAAGGTTTTGGGTTTTGTTCACTAAAAATAAAGAACAGTAGCCTCCATTCTTCAAATGGGATTGACAAGTCAACAGGAAATGCATATGGTCAAAGTGTAAATCCAATTCATATGGAGTTTTGACAATCAAGGTTTTGGTTGCAGCATTATAAAGCTGTAAATCCAACAAATATTGTAGTGTTCAAAGTTTGGTTGGTAGAAAAAAGTTAGATGAATCTTTAGAAAAGTTAGAAAACTTTAAATAAGGTGAAAAAATTAATTAAATAAATATTTGGGATGACCAATTTACCCCTCTTTTGCATCTTTAAGTCGAACAACCAACTCAACAGCAGCCTGAACAGCTTCAGCAGTGTCATTTATTGGAAGGCCTTTAATTTCATCCGTAAATTGTCTTCTCTCTTTTAAGTTGATATTTCTGCAGCAAGAACATTTATAAAGTTACCCTAACAACTGAATGTAAATTCGTTAGGTTAATTATCTACCTGGCGTGAAACTGAGATCGAAGAATCGGAGTAAAGATCCGGGAGAATGCGAACCGCAAGCAAGGACAGATGTGGAGAAGATAGATGGTGTATGTTAATTTGCATCTCTTATAAGTTCTCCTGTATCTGCATCCAGATCTAGAATTAGGTTAATTAAGTTCTCATGTATATCTTATAAGTTCTCCTATATCTAAACTGAAAAATATGGGCCTTAGTTGTTCATTACCTCTAGGTCTTGGCGTAGATCGAAGCCATCAGTTCAAATTCTGCAGTCCATTTCTAGCTTAAAAATGGACTAAGGCCATCGACTTCAAAATCGTCATCGCTTTCCTCTTCTGTGAACCGGGATTTGACTGGTCTTCTAGTGAAATGTTCGAAACTCTCTCGTCAAGAATCTTTAGTTGTTTATCAATCCTTTTGTCCACTAAAATAACCTCATAATCAACATCATCATGAAGAATTCTCGCTTGAAGATCCACCAATGATGGCATTTTCCCTTGTGTCACCGCATTCAAAGCAATCCCGTACACATCACAAAACCCATCCATCACTTTCTCATCGTAGTTCACAACATTATTACTCTGCACATACCAAAAACGATCATTAATTCCAACACCACGGTTCAAAAACATCACTACTTTCCTCATACCAAATACATATAACAAATTCATCACTTTCTCATCAAAGCTCACATCCAAAATACTATAATAACTCTACAATACTCTTTTTAGAATTCCATACTAAACAATCAATCTTCCAAAAGCCAGATCCAATTTAAGAAACTTCATTACACATCTCTAAACTTAACACATTAATCTTAGTAACACTTACTATCACAATCAATTAGGTTAAACCTACAATATACATACACGTTAATTCTCGCAGATTATCAATCGTATTATAAATAAATGTTAATTCTTTGTATGTATAACACAAATTGCAATAATAATCTACAACATCTATACCTAACTTCAACCGTATAACAACATTATACATTATAACCTCCGAATCAGTGACAAAACATAAATCGTCGGAATAGAATGCATAAATAAACAGGAAAAAATGTTGAAGATCATCGATGAAATATACATACACAAGTTTATCAATCGAAGCATACATAAGGTTAGTTCTGTTTATATATAGCACAAATCGCAAGGAAATCTATAGTTTCTATACCTAATTTCGATCGACAGATGAGAATGCATAGAGAAATAAGAAGAAACATTGAAGATTGTTAGATGAAAGGTACCTGTAAAGCAAACGGTAATGAGGAATCATAGATCTAAAGAAGAAACAAACACAGATCTAAAGAGGAATCACAGATCTGGTCTTCTTGAATCGCCAGAGAAGGAGAGAGTAGATGGAGGCGGATAAGAAGTGAGAGACACTGAAACCCTAATCTTGTATCCGTGTTTATTGGAAAGGTTTTGAGCGGGAAAAGCAATCTAGGGATGCCCTAATCTACTGACACGTGGCTCAAATAACTTTCATTTATTATATATAATAGATAATAGAGTTGTAACAAAGGATCCCTTTGGCGCCTTTTTTTCTTTTTATAAATGATGAAATTAAATATAAGGTTTTAATATATTTCCCTTTGTTAAGAGGTCTTATTACATATTTATCTAACTCTTAAAATTAATTACATATTTCTCCTTTCTAAACCATGTATATTACATATTTTTCCTTCCTAAATCATATATATTTATCATTTTCATTAAAATTACTCTTATTAAATTACTATTTTACCCTTAATTAACCCATTAAATGACTATTTATATATTTCCCCTATCTAATACCATTAATTACATATTTCCCTGATTTCTCTAGTATTTTATTAATTTTTCTACTCATTACTCTTCCAAAACAATACCATAATATCTCATAATCAATTGCTTCGAAAAAACTTAGAAGTTTGAAAAATGCAATCTGTTGTTTATAATCATTTGTTCAAATATATCATTTTAAATAATTACAAACACGGCGACAAAAAAAATCAAAAAAATCATTTGTGCAAGAATAATATAACCAGATGAAGGACACACATATTCAAAACTTAATTAAACAAAATATATATTAGAATTGTACTTGAACTTCTTGTTAAGAACACCAGCTGAGGCATAAATGATAACAGTTTGCGCGCTTTATAATTAATATTATATTATCTTATAAAAATTATAACAAATGAAATTTCAATTGACGCGAACATTCAGGGTATGTTTGGCATGGAGCTTTTTAGGAGCTTTTAGAAGCTTTAAGCTTTAAGTTTTTAAGAAAAAAACTCATACTCAATAAAAATTTTGTTTGGTTGAACGAGTCTTGAAGCTTTTTGTTGAACACTCCTACTAGTAGCGTTTAAAAGGAGTTACAAACTTTTAAGGAAAAAAATGACTATTTTAACATCTAAAGATAATAAACTTTTTAATCTCAATACACAACAAACAACCATTAGAAATTTAATCTCAATACACAACAGCTAGAATCCATATTTAGAAGCAAATATCTATTGCAAAATTGCGAACAAAAGTGCCGTGAATAGAGATTTGATTTTAAGAAATGGGGTTATAAAATGGGCAAGGGTAAAAGGGCAATTTTATAAGAAAAAGGGAAATATATAATTAATTTTAAGGATTGGAAAAATATGTAATTAAGGCTTTTAGTAAGGGGAAATATGTAAAAAATCCCCTTCAACATAAAAGCTTATTGACTTTATTAGCTTATTTTAGTGACTTATTAGTTTATTAACTTTATGAAAAGTTAAAAGTTGTTTGTCAAAAAATTATAATGTAAGGGAAAAAGTTAATAAGTCATTCCATTATAACTTTAACTTTTCCAAAAAGTCATAAGTTGTTTTAAAAAGCTAAGCTAAACATGGCCTTAGTTTTATCATATCTTCTAATAAATTCAATGCATATTTTGTGTTTCTCTCACTATGCGAATAGGCTAGTTAGAGCCTGTTTTGAATATTGTATAGATAAGATTTAGAAAAACGGAATTGTAACGAAAAGTTCCCTTCGCACGAAGGAGTCCTTAGCGCGTACGGACATTGTCCACTCGCACGAATGGACTTGGTCCATTCGTTCTAAGCCCATTCGCACGGAGCTAGACGCCTGTATTTAGGAGTTGTGAGTGAGAGCTTAGGTGAGGTTTTGGTTCATAGAGGGGAAATGTTGGAGAAATTTTTCTCCGGCTTGTAAATGATGTAAACTCTTTCAGTATTAATTAAGCTTTCAACTATTATGCTTCTACTCCCTTCTTAGTAATAATATTCTACCGAATTAGTTCTATCTCAGCCAAACTTCCATCTAAACCCACATGATCCTGGACTCTCAATAATAATAATAATAATAATAATAATAATAATAATAATTGATTATACAGATAGTCTCTGATTTATTTTTTGAAATCAATGGTAAAATGGTAATTTTATATATGTGTACCTATAAAAGTTATTCCTATTAGTAATTTAGATTAGGATTAAAAAAATACATAACTTGGAGACAAAGCGTACGAGAAAATAATATAGTTATAAAAACCAAAATTTGATACAAGCTACAAAGACAAACCATGTAACTTATTATTAATCATATTTTCCGAACTAAAAGATTTTTAATATCAATTCGGTACTAATTTTTAACGTATTCTGTACCAGGCTGGTGCCGATTTTTTTATCTTTATGTATAGATACCGGACATGACCGTACCAATATTTTTGATACCGGTTGACACCAAACTTATCCCAACCTGTGGTACAAAAATATAATTAAAGGTAAAAAAAATATGAAAATGTATTTAATTTAAAAAGTAAGAAAATAATTTTGTTATAATAGTAAAATAATAAAAGTATTTAAAAAACTATATATTACTTTACTATTATTATAATAATAAAACACTATTCACCACGTTGTGTTTATAATATATATTATATTATTATTATAATTATAATATAATAGTAAAATAATAAAAGTATCTATATGAGGAGATCATATGAAAAATGTAACCGATTCTTTCGTTTCTTTGGGCCACTGGCCATCCGCCGGGTGTTTCGGGTTTAATACCGATATTTTAGCAACAAATCTAATAAATCTAAGTGTAGTACTTGGGGTCTTGATCTTTTTTGGAAAGGGAGTGTGGGGGAGTTGTTTATTTCAAGAATAGGCTTGATTCTAAGAATTTTTAATGAGAAAAAAAAAACCCTACACAAAACATTAACAGAGTAAATTACTTTTTGAATTCTTATGTTTCAGTGGTTTTAACAACTTTAGTACAAAATCAAAAAGTCTAACCCTCTGAGTACCTGTTTTTTCAATTTGTAACCCTTTTGATGCCAAATAATTAACTCTGTTCACCAAGTCAGTTAAGTAAAAGGGTATTTCAGTCATTTTATACTTTGGTTCAACCCTTTAATGCATAGGGTATTTACAAAATACTTTTTCTATTTTTGTTAACATATACACAAATTCACTAACAAACACAACCACGTCTCTTTACTAAACAACACCATGAAGAACTACCCACCAACTGGAGGGCTTCCACCTATCCAAAACAGCTCAATCAAGTCATAAAATTGTCCATGGATATCAGCACAAACCATCACCAGACATTTCACCGGCTGCACATTCCATTCCTCCATAAGTATAAACCTAGTTTGATCATAAAGTATTTTGAATTCCGATTCGGTCAACGCTTTGCAATCCATCAAATACTCTATCTGCTGATCTATATCCGTGTGTGATGGCATTTTCCGATTCCGTTTTCCGGTCAAATGTTGGCAGATAGAAGACCGGATAACGAAAAGTTGGTAAAATTTGAGAGCAATGAAAATCGATGATGATTTTGTGAATCACATGTTGAATGTCTGATGACAAGCTGCTCTATTTTTCGATCTACATCCGCGTGTGATGACACTTGTGGTTTCTCTCTTTAGAATTTGCCAAAAAGAGAGAGAGGATTGTGTTTTTGTGTGTATATAAAGATGATAGATCTGAATTGTATGTAAAGGAAGGGGAGAGAAAGTCTCATCTTAGTCCTTATATGTGGTGGAGGTGGTGGTGGAGGTATGGTGGTGATGGTGGAAGTGTGATGGTGACGGTGACGGTGGTGGTGTGGTGGTGGTGTGCTACGTGGTTGAAAACCCGTTGTTTAATCATATTAAAGTTTGTATTTTTACATGAATTTGAGTTTCGAATGGCCTACTTTGATGTGATTTGTGTTTTGCAGGTCTAATGAAGTTTAATGGGCATTTTGACGGCCTACGGCCGCGTCACCGACAAGAAAAGTGCATAGACAAAAGCTGATGGCGTCGGCCAGACACATCGCAATGCCGACGCAGGGGTTGCCCGTCACCGACGCGACGTCTACAACCCAAACATTGAATTTCGTTTGTTGGTCTGTTTGACCGATTTTGTTGAGGTATTATGAAAAGATAAACTAGAAAATAAAAATAAAATAAAAGGAAAAATAAATAGACAATAAGGAATCACTTAGTTCCAACTCCTCTTTTATATATCCTTTAATGATTTCCGCACTTTGGGCATTTTAAGAGACATTAAGTTATAGTAGTAGGCCCCCTTCCAGGCAGCGTTACCCTCAACCTATTGGTCTAAGTCAGCAAGGATACAGTCCCGCAAGGTCGGATTATTGAAAGATAATTAAGTTATTAATGCGAAAAGTGGTAGGCCCCTTTCCAGGCAGCGTTACCCTCAACCTATTGATCTGAGTCAGCAAGGATACAGTCCTGCAAGGTCGGTTTAATGTTTTAATAGTAGTTTATAGATAAGGGATTCAAGCGGTTCTTATTTCTCCCGAGGTGGTTAAGACCTACCTCTCGTGAAGTCCTACTAAGCTTGAACCAGGTTCTCGCAGGATCTATACACTGAACAAGACAAGAATTTACCCAACCACCCTTCTAACCCCCTTCCAGGCAGTTAACCCGCTTTATATAGACCGTAAAGACATGAATGAGTGAATCAACAAAAAACATGAAGAGTGATTAAGTAAAATTCACCTTCAATATAGAAAACTAGTTATTAAAGTCATTAATACATACCCAAATAAAAAGGAGCCAAAGGTTGGAATCAAAAAGTAATACATAAAAGATTTTTCTTCACCAAGTGATGTAAGAGTTTAGCCAAGCATGGCCTTTGTTTGACAAGAACTCTTACGATCGATCTTGTATTCTGAGACAACTACACACTCTAAAAGATGGAAGATGGATGATGGTTGTGGGTGTTGGTGTTGTATTGGTGGTGGAGTAGTCGCAAGTGTGAGAGAAGTGGTTTGCCAAGGGATGAGTTGGAATTAAATCTAACACCCCCTATTTATAGCTGAAAACAGACTATCAACATGGTCCTATGCCCTTCTGGCATGGCCTCGTGGCCTTCATTGTCTCTCCTCTTCATTAACTACAGTGTTAGATCTTGTACTAACACGACCTCATGTGTCAACGACACGGCCCGTGGCAATTGTACTTGCTGTACTATCTTAGATTCTTCGAATCTTAGAGTTGATCACGCCCCGTGTTGGTTTGTCTTTTCTTCTTGTCTTTTTCTGCAGGGAGTCTTGTCTGGGCATGGCCCCATGCCTGGTGGGCACAGCCTCGTGCCTAAGCTTCTGTTTTTGTTGGTTTGGATGTGGACGGGGGCTCGGCGAGTCGTGTCAATCCTCCTTCTTTGTATTTATGTTGGTTTCTGCTGTTAATTTGCTTCTTTTGTGCGTTTAAGCTCTTTTAACCCTGTCAATTAAAAATGAATAAAGAAACACGCTTTTTCCAATATTCGTACCGAAAAAGGGTAGATTTTTGTTTGATGTAATTTATATGTTGTATTTTACGCACATCAAATACCCCCACACTTGAATCTTTGCTTGTCCTCAAACAAAACTCTAAAATGTGGCTTACACACCTAAACGAAATTGGTAGAAGAGAAGGTTTTTAGGCTTATCTTTAGAGTGTCAGGAATCCAAGTTCTAAACTTATTTTGTTTTTATTTTATTTACAATCTTATTCGTCATGATTTATTTAAAACACAAATTAAGAAAAATTATTTGTTTTGGGCATAACATGCCTTTATAAAATTCTATTTTGTTATATGCAGATTTACACGCATCTCAAATAGTCACTCAACACTCGGCCGAAGATGTATAAGTGAAAACGCTCGTACCCGATTTGGAACTTACTCCTACTATAGGCTTGAAAAGTAATCAAACCTCCTCCTTTTTGACGTTTTAATCATTGTAAATATCAAGAGTACTTTGAGAGGGTAGGTTGTGGCTCGGGTATGTGTGTTTTATTGAAAGTGGCTAAAATGTAGAATGTCAGTTTTTCTTTTGAAAATTTATTTGTTTGTGACTTAGTTAAAAACTGCATATTTATAAGCAATAATTTCTGCTTATTTATTTCAAGTAGCTAGATTTTTTTATTAAGTAAAATAAGTCACCTCTTTTATATGATTTTCAAAAGAACCGCATTTACTAAAAACAAGGTGTGTGAAAATAAAAAGAATTGGCTTTGGGGTGATGGGTGGTTGCTTTTGCAAAAATATATTTTTACGGGATTATAAATGAAAGGTTTAAGGCTCAAAGGAGTTTTTCTAAGGGGATGTTTTTGATAAAGAAAGAAAAATAAAGGTTTAAACCAAAAAATGGGTTTAGTCCTAATGCCTCTATCATTTACTTACTTGGATTTGTGTCGGTAAGGATTTGAAACGTATTGCTTTGGCAAGTTCTAGATTTGTAAGAACCAAGCGGGCTATTCACACAAGAAACGAAAATTGAGCAATTAGTATGAATGAGTATTTATATGCTTGGTAAAGGCTCAAAACTCACTTTTGTAGGAAAAGGGATATAGTGTAAAAATGTATATATAATCAAATTTTACAAATATTTGTTATGCCTTTTATAATTTTCTTAATTGGTTCTTTTTATCACGACGCTATCAGGTGTAAATTAGTAAAAACATAATTTTTAGAACTTATTTACCCAACTAAACTAAGATAAGTAAAAAAATGAAAAATTTTGCAAAAAAAGTTTGGGGAGATTAGCGGTTTTCCAAGGCGAGTTTTGTGTAAGGCTTGTTTTTAGGGCCAACGATTCAAGGTTTTATCATCCCCCCACGCTTAAATTACACATTGTCCTCAATCTATCCCAAATAGGATTTGTTTTGATCAAATGTGTAAAAATAACAAAAATTTGTAGTTACAGGGCACTGGGCATGGGGCGTGTTTGGTGGACACGACCCGTGGCCAAAGTGCCAGTAACATGTTTTTCAGAAAACTTACAGTGTAGTGAGCACGGGATTGTGCCTGGTGGGCACGACCGGTGTCACTGTCTGGGGAGAAATTTTTTGGCATAAGATATGTGGGCACGGGGGTGTGTCTGGTGAACACGACCTCATGGCAATCATCTGTTTCAGTTAAAAACTCGGGTTGTGTTGTTTGGCTTCTATTTTCAGGGCTGCCAAGCCTCCCATGGAACATGTAAGCTACAATTCTACCACAATACAACAATCCAACACAAACATAACAACGTCCTAAATTACGAAAGTTAAAGTTGTTCAACCACCACAACATCACAAGAAAATAAAAACAAATGAAGAAAAGTAAATTGTTCAAAGAAGTAAATTGTTCAGTGGCACGCAGGCCGGATGATACGAGATTGTTCAAAAGTCAAGGAAAGATAACCTGAATGTAGGTGATATCTTTTTCCATGGTGATAATGTTGTGTTCCATGCTTCAAATCCGGGTACTTGTGCTTTGGCCCAAGCTGTAGGCGTTTTTCGAGACCTGGAGGGTTTCCTACATGATATTATATAATTATAGAGGTTAGGAAAATCTCCTCCGCCTTGGGATGAGGAGCTCAGAAATGATCCGGGGTGTGGAGGACGATTAGGGACATCTTCGATTGCAAGGATTTCATCTGGGTCCTTTGGGTTCCAAACCCAGCCGCTTGCATTCTTAAAGTGCATCTATCCGTTGTTGCAATCGATGATGAGGTTCAGACTTCGGCATAAAGCAAGATTAGCTCACGTCACACTTACACCCTTATGGAATGAAGTCGGAGTTCGCCTAATGTAGTTTTTGAAAAGTTTGGCGATCCATCCTCCGTAAAAGATGGGTGTGCGTGTGTCTGCGGTGGCATTGATGGCAATGTTTCTTAGTAGCATGTGGGCAACGTCGATGGGCTAGTGGTTCACGAGGCAATAAAGGCAAGTGAGCTCGCAAAGGTTCACCACCCCACCGCTATCTTTTTGCTGGCAAAAAGAACCGCTAAGGACTCGATGGATGTAGCGGATAAGCGGGTCCCTAATCTTGGTGCTCTTCGTGGAGCTCGGGTTATAGGGGCCTTCTCCGATCTGTTCCCACGCAGCCTGCCTCAGGTTGTCCGGCAATTCACGGATAGCTTCCGTGAATTCGGGTTCAGTAGTATCTTCCTCGGTCTAAAGCCCAATATTAACACCGAATTGGGCTACTAATATACTGTACCACCACCCCCACACCTGAATTGCATTGCATCGGAATCAAAGAGATCTAGCTCATTCTTGTTGAAAGTTAGTGTGCTCAAGAACTCTATGTTATACTCATGCATTGACCGGAGCCGGTTCTCTAGAAAGATACAGGGAGGTCCGGTGACGAGAGCATCATATCTTTCCTGTTGTCCAATAGTGTCAAGCGTCTCATAGCAAACTTGTCTTGGAGGCTCTTCATGCCTAGCTTGTAACACTTCCAACGATTTTGGTAATCGAGTTCAAACAATTTGAACCTTAAGAACTTGTGTGGCGCCATTTCTGCAAGAAAGAACCAGTAAGACAGTTGACATGTTGAAAATTATGCGAAAAATTGAAATTAGATGGTCTGGACACGACCCCGTGTCTGGGGTCTGGATTGCCCACAGCCCCGTGTTCAA
Source organism: Helianthus tuberosus (assembly GCA_030545235.1). Taxonomy (NCBI): domain Eukaryota; kingdom Viridiplantae; phylum Streptophyta; class Magnoliopsida; order Asterales; family Asteraceae; genus Helianthus; species Helianthus tuberosus. The sequence continues at coordinate 71,016 of JARYGA010007983.1, read as the reverse complement.
TGGGTATGGCCCCATGTCAAATCGTCTGTTAACCCAAAAATTAAGGTTTTCAGGCTTCGAAAAATTCAAAATTTTCGGTCCATTAGGTGCGGTTTACCCCGAAAATCAAACCCTAAGTGTCAATTTTTCATAAAACGCTTGTTTACCCTTTCAATTTTAGATTTTTCGGTCAAGAACAAGGGTTAGGAATAACTGGTTGAGCAACCTGATTTCTCCAACAATGTTCAGTGATTTTCTTCTCAAAACACAAAAGCTAACTGCTACTTAACAAGATCTAAACAAAAATTTGGGATTGGCACGGGTCTAGTTCAAGAACCCTAGATTAATCCCTAATTTTTGATGTTATACTACACGAAAATCGCTAAACTAACTAACTAGGATGTTAGAATCATACCTCATAGTCGGATTTGGTCGGATGATCGTTGAAAATCGGCGGAAAAAGGTTAGGAACCGGTGTCTCGGGAGAAACGGTCATGGTTTGTGTTGAAAAAGTGAAGACATGCCTTTTATACCCTGTCTGTAGGTCGGCCACGGCCCCGTGCTGGTTCAGAACGACCCCGTGCCGTGTTATTAATTTTTTTGTGGTACTGAGTGTTTGGACACTGGGGCGTGCCAAGTGGGCACGGCCCCGTGCTCAGAGTGCCAGTAACTTAATTTTTATTGTGCACGTGTGTGTGACTGTTTTTCCGAGGGTTCCCTTTTTGTACTTACTTGTTTCTCGTCAAATCTTCAAGAATGATGCTTTCCAATTGTTCCTACAAGATGATTAAAAAGAAAAACATGCATATTTACAATTAACGTTTGATCGTTTATCGATCACGTATCTACCTCTTGAAGAGTCACTTCAACTTCCTCATCCTCAATGAATCCTCTGTAAAGCTTAAGCCTTTGTCCGTTCACCTTGAAAGGTTCTCCGTTTGGAGGTATAATTTCTACAGGTCCATTTGGAAAGATTTGGGTAATGGAAAAAGGTCCCGACCACCTTGACTTTAGTTTTCACAGAAATAACCGAAGTCTTGAGTTAAACAAGAGCACTTGATCCCCCTCCTGAAATTCTTTAGGTTTGCTTATTTTATCGTGTATGTTTTTCATGCTTTCCTTATAAATTTCGGAGTTGGAGTATTCTTGATTTCTCATTTCTTCCAATTCGTTTAACTGATAAAATCGATTTTTACCGGAAGTTTCTTGGTCTAGGTTTACGTTTTTTAATGCCCAGTATGCTTTGTGTGCAGTTTCTACTGGGAGGTGACAATTTTTTTTCCATAGACAAGCTTATTTGGGGTGGTGCCCATTGGTGTTTTATAGGCGGTTCGGAAGGCCCATAAAGCATTGTCTAGTTTATCTGCCCAATCTTTTTTATTTTGACCTACAGTTTTTTCTAAAAAAAAATTTAGCCCTCGATTTGTTACTTCGGCTTGACCGTTTGTTTAAGGATGGTAGGTGGTTGAAAGACGGTGATAGATCCCATATTTTGTTAAAATTTTATTTAACTGATAATTGCAAAAATGCGTACCTCTATCACCGATGAGTGCTTTTGGAGTGCCAAAATGAGAGAATAATTTTTTAGGAATTTTACCACAACTCTCCCATAGTTAGTTGGAAGAGCTTCCGCCTCGGCCCATTTGGACATGTAATCGACCACCACAAGAATGTATTTGTTCCTTTTTGACGATGGGAAAGGTCCCATAAAATCCATACCCCAAACATCAAAATTTTCACAAATAAGAATGTCGTTTTTGGACATTTCGTTTCTTGATGAGATATTACCTGTTCATTGGCATGTGTCACATGTTTTAATTAAATTATATGCATCTTTATGGATTGTTGGCCAATAAAATCCTGAATTGAGTACCTTTCGTGCGGTGCCCATGGCTCCATGATGTCCTCCGTACGGTCCTTCATGACAATGGCGAAGAATATTTCTTGCTTCTTTACCATGGACGCACCTTCAGATAAGTTGATCAGCACATATTTTAAAAAGATATGTGTCTTCCCAAAAATAGTGTTTTACATCGGCAAAGAATTTTTTACTTTGTTGATGTAACCAACCTTTGACTAAAATGCCACTAGCGAGGTAGTTAGCATAGTCCTCATACCATGGGTCTTCTTGAAATTCAACCATTTCCAAGGATTCGGTGGGAAACTTTTCATTGATGAGCTCTTCTTGAGTTAGCTCCAAAGCGGGATCTTCTAAGCGAGATAGGTGATCGGTGGCAATGTTTTCGGCTCCTCGTTAATCTTTTATTTCAATGTTGAATTCTTGGAAGAGAAAAATCCACCGGATCAAATGTGGTTTGGCATCTTGTTTTTTGAAAATGTATCGAATGGCGGCATGGTCCGTATAGACTATTGTTTTAGAAAGAACAAGATAGGAATGAAATTTATAAAAAGCAAATATTACGGCTAGTAACTCTTTTTCGGTTGTTGTATAATTTTCTTGAGCATCGTTAAGAGTTTTACTTGCATAGTATATTAGGTGAAAGTGTTTTTTCTTTTCGTTGTCCTAAGACAGCTCCAACTGCAAAGTCGCTTGCGTCGCACATGATTTCAAAAGGTAGTTTCCAATCGGGTGCTATCATGATTGGTGCGTTGACTAGCATTTCTTTTAGTGCAAGAAAAGCTTTATTTCATTTCTTGTCGAAGATGAATGGTGTATCTTTTTCAAGTAATTCTGTTAGAGGTCTAGAGATTTTTGAAAAGTCTTTGATAAATCGCTTGTAGATTCCGGCATGACCTAGGAAACTTTGAATGGCTCGAAAGGAGGATGGGGGAGGTAATCAGGAAATAGTATCTAGTTTTTCCCGATCAACTTCCATTCCTTCGCTTGAGATTTTATGACCGAGTACTATTCCTTCAGTTACCATGAAATGACATTTTTCCCAGTTAAGGGTGAGGTTAGTTTCCTCATATCGGGATAACATTCGTTCAAGATTATTGAGGCATTGGTCAAATGTATCTCCAAAGATAGAAAAGTCATCCATGAAAACTTCCAAATTTTTTCTATCATGTCGTGGAAGATAGCCACCATGCAATGTTGAAACGTAGCGAGGGCATTGCATAGACCAAAAGGCATGCGTCGATAAGCGAAAGTTCCATAGGGACATGTAAAAGTTGTTTTTTCTTGGTCCTCCAGTGCTATGGGAATTTGAAAATACCCGGAGAAACCATCGAGAAACCAATAAAATTTGTGACCGGATAGTCTTTCTACATTTGGTCGATGAATGGCAAATGAAAGTGGTCTTTCCTTGTTGCTTCGTTTAATTTGCGATAGTCGATACAAACTCTCCATCCGGTGAAAGTTCTTGTTGGTATAAGTTCATTTTTATCATTAGTTACTACCATCATACCTCATTTTTTGGTACTACTTGGACGGGACTTACCCATGGGCTATCGGAGATAGGGTAGATAAGTCCGGCGTCTAGTAGTTTGATGACTTCATTTTTACCACTTCTTATACGTTTGGATTTACTCTTCTTTGTGGTTGTATTACTGTCTTTTAGCCATCTTCCATTAAAATTTTGTGTGTGCACATGGAAGGATCGATGCTTTTGATATCCATAAGTTTCCATGCGATTGCGTTTTTATGTTTTTTTCAAAAGTTTTATTAATTTTTCTTCTTCAAAAAGTATTAGTTTTGAAGAAATGATGACGGGGAGCTTACCATGTTCGTCCAAGAATGCGTATTTTAGACCTTTTGGTAGTTCCTTGAGTTCAAGTGGCGGTGGGTCTTCAAGAGCCCGCTTATTTTCTTCTTTATTAAGATCGATGACCGAAAAGGTTTGTTCGATGGCGTTTTCCTCTTCGACGAATTTTTCCTCTGTTTCTTCCGTATCGGGTGGCTCTGCTTCATCTTCAATTAGGGGTTCGTCATTGCCATTGGGATATTTCATTGATTGGTCAAGACTAACGTACCTTTTGTCGGCCCCTAATTGAAGTGGTAGGTTGTTTTGCTTCCGGTTGACTAAGGTTTGATGGGATTTTATGAACGGTTGTCCCAACATGAGGGGGTATCATCTAGGATGATAAAGTCGGTTGGTACTACCGCTTGGTTTGTTTGGATTAAGACATCCTCAACCATTCCCGTGGCGTTTATCGTTTTTCGGTTAGAGAAAAAAATAGGGATTTTAAGAGGTGAAAAATCACTAGTACCTAATTTCTCAAAAATATAGTTTGGCATTATGTTAACACAAAGATCTTTATCAATTAGCACGTTACTAATGAAGATGTTTCGAAAAAAACATGGTACCGGTTTTATGTTTAGTTCATGGTGTTCATCTTGTATTAGTGAAGTTTAATCATTTGTTAATGTAATGCTAACTAACTCTTCGATTTTAGTGGTAGTGTTCAACTCTTTTAAAAACTTGGCATGAGAAGATACCAAACAATGATTTTCAAAATAAGGTTGTAAAATGTGAACTTCTTGAAAGTTTTGTTCCATTTTAAAATTGTTAGTTTCAGACCTACCTTCTTCTTGGTTTGGTTCATGTGTGAGTTTTTCGTATTGTTGCTCTTCTATTTTAATCTCTTCGATTATTACCTCTTTGGTACAAATGGTCTCCTCCTTTTTGCGAGATCTCTTAATTAAGAGCTCTAGCTCCTTGAGACTTTGTATAAGGCTTTCGGCTTTGGGATTAATTGTTGGTAGCATGTCGTATGTCTCAAACGGATTGGTATCCCAGTCAAATCTTGACTTTTTGAGCTCAAACCTTGGTTCTTCATATGTGGTGTAAAAGGTTGATGGCTGGAAAAGGTAACAATGTTGTACCGAATGGGATTCACCACAAATGGTACAATAAGGTTCCTCATAATCATCCTCAATATAGTAGTTGTAGTCTTTTGAGTAATAATCCATTGTATTGGAAGATACGCAGAAGAATAATGAACCTCGAGATCAGAAAATTTAAAATTTAACAGAATGTTGACCATGGCCCCGTGCTGAACTGGCACGGCCCCATGGGCAAATCTGTATCTGGGCGTTTTGAAGAAGGTTTCTGGAAATTTAAAGCACGGGGGCGTGTCCAACTGGCACAGCCCCGTGTTAAACCAACTGTAAAAAGAAAAAAAGTTTTGAAAACGGGCGCGCAATTTTGAAAAATGTCCAGAAATTGATTAGGCCTCTAATTTTAAGCTTTCTCAATTTCCATGCGTCCCTAGCAACAACGCCAAAAATTTGATGTGTGTGAGGGTGTGTATGATTTTTAGATATATTTTAAGCACTTTTACTCGCGAATCAAGTTTTAAATTTATAAAACACGATAATACTATCACTCTACACACGTGTGGGCAAGTGCACCCATCGCGGACATAGTATAGTGATGGCAAGATACCGAGATCATCCAAGGACACAAGAGCTTTTAGTACCGGCTTATTGTTAACGTATAATCTAACCAAATTTTGATAAAAAGTTTTGAGAGTTATAAAAAGATAAACTAGAAAATAAAAATAAAATAAAAGGAAAAAATAGAAAAGAAGGAATCACTTGGGTCCAACTCCACTTTTATGTATCCTTTAATGATTTCCGCACTTTGGGCATTTTTAGAGATTATCTTTAAGTTATTGTAGTAGGCCCCATTCCTGGCAGCATTACCCTCAACCTATTTGTCATACCCCGACCACGTAAAACAACCAAACGTGGCGGAAACGTCGGGGAGTGTTGTAACATAATTATTGTTTCACAACCATGGAATAAATAATTTCGTTTTATTGAATAAATGAACTCATTGTTTTAATACAATCAAATAAGTACAACTATTATCTTTCAAGTTTTAAAGTTGCTAATGCACGAGTCCATCCTAAGTGTAGCATATATCATCAATCATGACAAAGCTGCACCTGAAACATGTGTAAAAATAGGTACGTCAGCATAAAAATGCCTGTGAGATACATAGGTTTTATTGTAATTAGGATTCATGACTTATGAGTTTAAAGAAAAAGTTTTAATAAAAGTAGTCATGATCCTTGTAAAAAGGTTTTCTTTTATAAATCATTTATAAGAAATCAGATGATATAAAATAATAATACATAGGAAATTAAATAAGTAAGTAGAATAAGTTTGTATAAAAATATATTGTTTGAAAAACAATATTTTGATAAAAAGATTCATAGTATATATAAAAATATACTTTGGTTTAAGAAAGTCGAATAAGTAATATATTAAAATATATTTCAGTTCCAAAATCGTTAACCCAAGTGTACTAAATAACGCCACGGTATGTAATGTGATGAAAACACTTATATATAAGAAGTACCAGCGGCGTATCTACCATGTTTTCATCACATTACACCCATCCCGTTATCTAAACACTAACAAAAAAACCAGTCATTAAGTAAATAGTATATTAAATATACTTTAGTTGTTAAAATAAATAAATTTTCAGTAGTATATCAAAAGTATACTTTGGATTTATAAATAACATATTAAACTATGCTTTGGTTTTGAAAATAACATATCAAACTATGTTTTAATGATTTAACAAAATATATGTTGGTTCTATACATTATCACATATGAGAGCTTATCAAAATATACAAAAATAGTGTGATTTAAGAATTCATTCAGACCTAGTGCATCAAAATACACCTTTGAGACTATAGGAATACCACAAAGGCAATCCTTATTTGGATGGAGAAACAAATTGGTTTCAGACATTCCATGACAACAGGAATGGGGTGTCAAATCCTATAGCGCTATATCATACTACCAACCGGTCTGGTGAACAAAAATAAGTACTATCCAACAATAATTTTATAATCTTTAAGAAAATTAGAGTTTAGACCATAAATAATCATTCAGTTTGTAAAAAGATAAGTACTAATATGTATAATCAATTATACTTTTGAAAACAAGAACATAACAAATAGATACACATATTTCACCCCAAAACATTTGAAAACAGTAAAAGAGGGGACTATGTACTCACTTGAGAGTGCTTAGGAGTCTTGAACAACTACCAAACAAGCTAGAGGGAGCACGGAAACAAACGACACCTAATATTAATAACTACATAAATAAACTGGACCTAAATCAGGAGATCGGATAGTATGAGGTCTCGTGAACCAAATGAGCATGAGAACTCATATGATATGGTTTAACAAGGCCTACATACTAAAATGAAACCTAACCTAAGTGCTTACGACCCATTACGACCCGTTTAGGTAGGTTATGCTACTTTAACGCGTCGTTCGCGTAAAACGCGTTCGGACCGCCTAACTAGTCCTATGACAAGTATTATATGCCTAAACATGTTTAATTATGTTGCATAATCAGTTAAGTGATAAAAGTTTGGGTTACATATGCTTAATTACCAATTACGCATGAAAAGGGCATTTTGGTAATTTACCTAAGGCATATAAACTACCTATCATACAACTACTTAAACGAAGTGACCATAAGGTATAACCTCGGGAGGTTATTCCCTATACAACTATGGTCACTAAACATGTTTGGTTGGATCCTAATGATTGACCAAACGGGTCGTGTTCGAAAGCCTAAGCGGGTGTTTAGTCCGCTTGACTTACGACTCTACACAAGCACTAAACTAAAAAGTGACGAGCAAAACATGCTAAAACATGCTTAACTAAGTTAGAAAACAAGTTTTGATATCAAAACAAAGTGTTTTGATACTAAGAGTAGTTTGGTTGCAAAATACGCTTAAATGCGCATTTTGACCGAAACTACGACTCGTCACTACGCCTAGTCAATGTGGTAACCAGTAGGTATAGTCACTAAGGACTATAACCATCGTGATTACGATCACGTTGCGAAGTTCAAACGAACTTCGTGTTGACCAACTCGTGGTCAAAGCAGAAAGTCAAACACAGTTTGACTTTCGGACTCAAAAAGCGATAAAAGAACGAAGGAATACTTACAAAGGGTCCCCGCAAGCAAATCTTGATCCAAATAGCTCAGGTATGAAGCAAAGGCTTCAACTTGGAGCACATTAGATCAGATTTCTGTGAGGAAGAATGAATGAGAGCATGGCCTTATATAGTTTTTCGCAAACCGTTAGGATCATTTCTTGGCAAGGAGGGAATGATCTTGGCCATACAAATGTTAGAGAATGATTGGGGGACTTGTTCTCCTCACAAACCAGCCCATACTATGAAAAACCATGGATCAAAACCATCAAAATCGAGCTAAATGACCAGATTCAATGTTTCTGAACTGTAACACTGACACGGGCCACGTAAGGATAAGTCCAGGCTTACGCGGGCGCCTGGCAACTTTGGCAGATTGGCAGTTTTGGTCCCTGCAGCCCAAAACTTGTATTTTGATGCATTTTTGGCACTTTTAAGCCCCGTTAACCTCATTTCAAGGCTCTAAAATGATGTTAAAGTATAGGGAACTCAAAACATGCTCAAAAATATCTCGGATGTCGGTTCGTTTGGTCGTACAGCTGCGTCGTTCGGTTAATTACGACGGAAGTCGTAACGAACGCAAAAACGATCCAAATTAAGCGACGAACGAAATTTTATCATGCCAATCACTAAAATAAAATATTTTAATGATTCCATAAATTTTTGGATGTCCGGATATACTCGGAAGGTAAGATATGCGCGAAAATGCAAACTTATGAACTTTTTGACGCTTTTAGTCCCTATCGATCAATAAAGTTTATTTTAGCATACCGAACCCCTCAAAGCCTATTTCTAAGCTATGTAAAGGATATTTAGGGTTTGTTTAACTTATGATCAAGTTCTGGAAGGTTCGTTACTATACAAATCGGTATAGTTTCGCAGTTTGACACAATTAGTCTATGCGATCGAACAAACTTGATTTCAACACACCAAACCATCCAAAACTTATTTATAAGTGATGTGAAGGTTATTTAAGGTATGTTAAGCCTTTTTCACTATTCCGGAGTGTTCGTTGCATTAAACTGGTTATATTTACGCATCAGAGAGCGTATAACCTCCCAGAAAGCGATTTAAAGCTTGAAATCGAACAAGAGTTGATATGTGCAAACGATACACATATTTTTACAAATCCCAAGTATGAAATACAATATTTCATTGGTTTGGTATTTGTTTGATGATTGAAGTGACACAGGTGTCACAGTCTCCCATACTTTAGGAAATTTCGTCCCGAAATTTAATTCTAGAGGAAACTTGTGAAGACAGCTGTGACGGTCTCGCTTTCCAATAAATCCATTGAACCCTTAAGTAAAACTCTGGGCCATGTTAGGATTCTTAGCGAAATTGTCAACCCTCAAAGTGAAGTCCTTGTAGTAACAAAACATGGAATTTTCGACAGAAGAACGTTTCTTATGAAGACTTAACATAGGAAACTTGTGTGTGCTTGAGATCAGAATTGGGGAGTGTAAGATAAAATGATATCGGTCAAGGTCCAAGACTTCTCCCGTATCATTACTCTTGTCACTATAGGTCTTAACACATGACAAAACTTCATGTGGTTTCTGTGCACTGAATTCCATAATTATGTAGGCCTCCAAAATTACGTAATTCCTTGCACAGTCCGCACAGTTCATTTCATAATGCGTAGGGAAAAAATCAATTGAATAAACATGAAGCGACTTGACTAGACCACCAAAGGATCTTTTTAACTAGATCAACGAAAGATCTTTTTAACTAGATCAACACATGATCTTTTTAACTAGACCGTCGTACGATCTCCTTAAATAGACCACTTAAGGGATCTTTTCAATTATATCATCACATGATATTCCTAACCAGATTTTCAAATCAATCTGTTTAACTAGACCACTCAAGGGGTCTAATTATAGAATAGTACTTTAAAACCCAAGGGACTTTACTACAACGTAGAAGTCCATTAAGGATTTAAGATAGTACCTTTGGATATCCTACTATGAATCCCTCATATGAGATATGGAAGATTCTACGAGGATTTGGATGGATCACATAAAAACACGAAACATATAAGAAAACACATAAGCACATAATCACATAATTAGTTAACTTGATCTTTAATTTGTTATCTTTGGTCACGGGTATTTAAAGCACAACAGGAATCCAATCCATGGATTTCATTTAGCACTTTAAACATAAGAATCTAACTATGGAGACAGAAAGATCTTAATAGGAATTCGGATCTATCCTTATTGAATCGTAATATACGTATTAAGGCATACGAATAATTCAATTTAGGTCTCCGATTTGATTGATAATCATCCATAAGGATCTAATTATGAGGATAGAAAGATCCTTATTTTGGAATTTGGAATTTTGTGTAACGAGAGGTGTTTCGACACCTTGCACTAGGCGTGCTTAAGTCGATACACAAGGTAGAAAGTTCATGAGGTTGAGGTGCTAGATATGCCAAGCGACATATGAAGCAGAGTTTGAAGGTTGGGTACCACGTATGTTAAGTCGATCATACGAGTAGGGTTGACTTGGGGTTGGTTTAGACCACCTTGGTTTGGGTTGAATTGTCAAGCATTTGTCAGGTGACCGAGTCGTCCACGTGATGCACATAGACGACACTGCAGGTAAGCTTGGTGAGGTGCATTACATTTGTTGCACATAAGCACATATCGGCATTAGGTTTCCTTGCAAGAGGTTGAGCAGCAGCAGGAATTGCAACAGCTTTGCTTTGGATTGCAAAGCGGCACATGTTAATCAAATATCCCCCATCGTCCACTGTGGGTACATTTGAAATAGAGTATCTGATTCGGATGATGATGGTTGCATTGATTGCTCTAAGGAGCGGTTCCCTTGTATGGCTTCATCCCTGAGATGAGTCACGGTGATAGCAATCAACGGCCTTCTGGTAGTACGATGCCTAATTGATGGACAATTGCAGCACCTAGTTCGGACATTGTTGTTGCGATGAAAAGGCACCATGAAGAAAATGGGAGACATGGGAGGAAACAAGGGAAATGAAAACAGAATAACAATTCATAAAATTGCGATCATTTGTTTGTTACCTAAGGCAAACAAATGAGACGGTGACTAATCAAAGTAAATGGGTTAATATAATGTATCGCGAAGACATGCTCGCCTATAAGTGGACACTCGCCCCAAGAGTTCCCAGGTAAGAGTGACTGGTCCGATACTGCGGATTTGTACGAACACTCAAGCCTTAGACAGAAGACCCAGGGTACAGGTACCCACCCTTCCAGTTTGCACGTGTTCACATTATTTAGACCAAACTTTGACGAGATTTCGAAAACTTTGAAGGTTCAAAACCTAGTAATCAATCATCCTAGAACAGATGATTAGTTTTCAAAGCGGGTTCAAAATTTGTGTTCTTATTGTGGTTGTCACCTAAGGATAAGTGACGGTATTGTTTTAAAACTAAACACGAGATAACTCGCGTTAGGGTCCTAGGAAGGTTATAGTCTAGGTCAAAGCATCACTAATAACCTAATTCCCTATAACCATTGGCTCTGATACCAACTTTTCTGTCACACCCTGACCACGTAAAACAACCAAATGTGGCGGAAACATCGGGGAGTGTTGTAAAAGAATTATTGTTTCACAACCATGGAATAAATAATTTCGTTTTATTGAATAAATGAACTCATTGTTTTAATACAATCAAATAAGTACAACTATTATCTTTCAAGTTTTAAAGTTGCTAATGCACGAGTCCATCCTAAGTGTAGCATATATCATCAATCATGACAAAGCAGCACCTGAAACATGTGTAAAAATAGGTAAGTCAGCATAAAAATGCATGTGAGATACATAGGTTTTATTGTAATTAGGATACATGACTTATGAGTTTAAAGAAAAAGTTTTAATAAAAGTAGTCATGATCCTTGTAAAAAGGTTTTCTTTTATAAATCATTTATAAGAAATCAGATGATATAAAATAATAATACATAGGAAATTAAATAAGTAAGTAGAATAAGTTTGTATAAAAATATATTGTTTGAAAAATAATATTTTGATAAAAAGATTCATAGTATATATAAAAATATACTTTGGTTTAAGAAAGTCGAATAAGTAATATATTAAAATATATTTCAGTTCCAAAATCGTTAACCCAAGTGTACTAAATAACGCCATGGTATGTAATGTGATGAAAACACTTATATATAAGAAGTACCAGTGGCGTATCTACCATGTTTTCATCACATTACACCCATCCCGTTATCTAAACACTAACAAAAAACCAGTCATTAAGTAAATAGTATATTAAATATACTTTAGTTGTTAAAATAAATAAATTTTCAATAGTATATCAAAAGTATACTTTGGATTTATAAATAACATATTAAACTATGCTTTGGTTTTGAAAATAACATATCAAACTATGTTTTAATGATTTAACAAAATATATGTTGGTTTTGTACATTATCACATATGAGAGCATATCAAAATATACAAAAATAATGTGATTTAAGAATTCATTCAGACCTAGTGCATCAAAATACACCTTTGAGACTATAGGATTACCACAAAGGCAATCCTTATTTGGATGGAGAAACAAATTGGTTTCAGACATTCCATAACAACAGGAAAGGGGTGGCAAATCCTATAGCGCTCTATCATACTACCAACCGGTCTGGTGAACAAAAATAAGTACTATCCAACAATAATTTTATAATCTTTAAGAAAATTAGAGTTTAGACCATAAATAATCATTCAGTTTGTAAAAAGATAAGTACTAATATGTATAATCAATTATACTTTTTAAAACAAGAACATAACAAATAGGTACACATATTTCACCCCAAAACATTTGAAAACAGTAAAAGAGGGGACTATGTACTCACTTGAGAGTGCTTAGGAGTCTTGAACAACTACCAAGCAAGCTAGAGGGAGCACGGCAACAAACGGCACCTAATATTGATAACTACATAAATAAACTGGACCTAAATCAGGATATCAGATAGTATGAGGTCTCGTGAACCAATTGAGCGTGGGAACTCATATGATATGGTTTAACAAGGACTACATACTAAAATGAAACCTAACCTAAGTGCTTACGACCCATTACGACCCGTTTAGGTAGCTTATGCTACTTTAACGCGTCGTTCGCGTAAAACGCGTTCGGACCGCCTAACTAGTCCTATGACAAGTATTATATGCCTAAACATGTTTAATTATGTTGCATAATCAGTTAAGTGACAAAAGTTTGGGTTACATATGCTTAATTACCAATTACGCATTAAAAGGGCATTTTGGTAATTTGCCTAAGGCATATAAACTACCTATAATACAACTACTTAAACGAAGTGACCATAAGGTATAACCTCGGGAGGTTATTCCCTATACAACTATGGTTACTAAACATGTTTGGTCGGATCCTAATGATCAACCAAACGGGTCGTGTTCGAAAGCCTAAGCGGGTGTTTAGTCCGCTTGACTTACGACTCTACACAAGCACTAAACTAAAAAGTGACGAGCTAAACATGCTTAACTAAGTTAGAAAACAAGTTTTGATACTAAGAGTAGTTTGGTTGCAAAATACGCTTAAATGCGCATTTTGACCGAAACTACGACTCCTCACTACGCCTAGTCAACGTGGTAACCAGTAGGTATAGTCACTAAGGACTATAACCATCGTGATTACGATCACATTGCGAAGTTCAAACGAACTTCGTGTTGACCAACTCGTGGTCAAAGAAGAAAGTCAAACACAGTTTGACTTTCGGACTCGAAAAACGATAAAAGAACGAAGGAATACTTACAAAGGGTCCCCGCAAGCAAATCTTGATCCAAATAGCTCAGGTATGAAGCAAAGGCTTCAACTTAGAGCACATTAGATCAGATTTGTGTGAGGAAGAATGAATGAGAGCATGGCCTTATATAGTTCTTCGCAAACCGTTAGGATCATTTCTTGGCAAGGAGGGAATGATCTTGGCCATACAAATGTTAGAGAATGATTGGGGGATTTGTTCTCCACACAAACCAGCCCATAGTATGAAAAACCATGGATCAAAACCATCAAAATCGAGATAAATGACCAGATTCAATGTTTCTAAACTGTAACACTAACGCGGGCCGCGTAAGGATAAGTCCAGGCTTACGCGGGCGCCTGGCAACTTTGGCAGATTGGCAGTTTTGGTCCCTGCAGCCCAAAACTTGTATTTTGATGCATTTTTGGCACTTTTAAGCCCCGTTAACCTCATTTCAAGGCTCTAAAATGATGTTAAAGTATAGGGAACTCAAAAAATGCTCAAAAATATCTTGGATGTCGGTTCGTTTGGTCGTACGGTTGCGTCGTTCTATTAATTACGACGGAAGTCGTAACGAACGCAAAAACGATCCAAATTAAGTGACGAACGAAATTTTATCATGCCAATCACTAAAATAAAATATTTTAATGATTACATAAATTTTTGAATGTCCGGATATACTCGGAACGTAAGATATGCGCGAAAATGCAAACTTATGCACTTTTTGACGCTTTTAGTCCCTATCGATCAATAAAGTTTATTTTGGCATACCGAACCCCTCAAAGCCTATTTCTAAGATATGTAAAGGATATTTAGGGTATGTTTAACTTATGATCAAGTTTCGGAAGGTTCGTTACTATACAAATCGGTATAGTTTCGCAGTTTGACACAATTAGTCCATGCGATCGAACAAACTTGATTTCAACACACCAAACCATCCAAAACTAATTTCTAAGTTATGTGAAGGTTATTTAAGGTATGTTAAGCCTTTTTCACTATTCCGGAGTGTTCTTTGCATTAAACTGGTTATATTTACGCATCAGAACGCGTATAACCTCCCAGAAAGCGATTTAAAGCTTGAAATCGAACAAGAGTTGATATGTGCAAACGATACACATATTTTTACAAATCCCAAGTATGAAATACAATATTTCATTGGTTTGGTATTTGTTTGATGATTGAAGTGACACAGGTGTCACACTATTGGTCTGAGTCAGCAAGGATACAGTCACGCAAGGTCTGTTTAATGTTTTAATAGTAGTTTATAGAGACGGGATTCAAGCGGTTCTTACTTCTCCTGAGGCGGTTAAGACCTACCTCTCGTGAAGTCCTACTAAGCTGGAACCAGGTTCTCGTAGGATCTATACACTAAACGAGACAAGAATTTACCCAACCACCCTTCTAACCCCCTTCCAAGCAGTAAACGCGCTTTATATAGACCGTAAAGACACGAATGAGTGAATCAACAAAACATGAAAAATGATCAAGTAAAATTCACCTTTAATATAGAAAACTAGTTATTAAAGTCATTAATACATACCCAAATAAAAGGAGCCAAAGGTTGGAAATCAAAAAGTAATACATAAAAGATTTATCTTCACCAAGTGATGTAAGAGTTTAGCTAAGTATGGCCTTTGTTTGAAAAGAAATCTTACAATCGAACTTGGATCCCAAGACTACTATACACTCTAAAAGATAGAAGATGGATAATGGTGGTGGGTGTTGGTGTTGTAGTGGTGGTGGAGTGGTAGTACGTGTGAGAGAAGTAGTTTGCCAAGATATGAGTTGGAATGAAACGAAGCACCCCTATTTATAGACGAAAGCAGACTATCAACATGGCCCCGTGGCCTTCATTCTCTTCCCGCTTCATTAACTGCAGTGTCAGATCTTGTACTAACATGGCCACATGTGTAAAAGGCACTGATGTGCACAAAATGCAACATATAAATTACATCAATTGTGGCATAAACCTAACCCTTTTTTAGTACTAATGTTGGAAAAAGTGTGTTTTTGTCTTCCTTTTGTATTTTCAGGATTAAATGAGCTCAAATGAACAAAGGAAGCTAAATCTAACATAAATACAAGAAAAGGAACAAACGGGGCATGCCCGACCTCCCCGACAGCATCTTCCCAAGCAAAACAAGAGAACAGAAGGCTGAACACGCCCCGTGCTCAATGAGCACGGGGGCGTGCCCAAGTGATTGCAGAAAAGACAAAGCTGTAGAAGCTTCTATCACCCACCACGGGGGCGTGCCCAGTGGACACGGGGCCATGGTCAACTCTAAGATTCGCAGAATCTGGGGAAATCTTGATAGTACAGATACGCTTCTGCACACGGGGGCGTGCCCAGCGGACACGGGGGCGTGGTCAACTAATGAAGACAAACTGCAATTAATGAAGAAAGAGAAGGAAGGTGGACACGGGGCCGTGCCCGAGCTACTGCTCAGGCTATAAATAGGGGTGCTTGGCTCATTTGCCAACCATCCCTTGGCACACTACCTCTCTCACACTTCACCCACCACCCACCACCATCACAACACCATCATCCACCACCATCATCCATTGTCCATCGTAGAGTGTGTGAGTCGTCTCGGGATCCAAGATTGATCGTAAGAGTTCTTGATAATCAAAGGCCATGTTTGCCTAAGTCTCTTACATCACTTGATGAAGACAAGTGTCTTGTGTAATACTTTTTATTTTTAATCTTTTTGCACTTTTTATTTGGTTATGTATTAATGACTTTAATAACTAGTTTCTTATGTTGAAGGTGATTCTTCCTTATCGTTTGTCCGTGGTGTCTTGGCATTATTTTACTGTCTATATAAAATAAAAGATTTTTACCATTCATATCTCCACGGTCTATATGGAGATATGTTGGCTACCTGGTTGGGGGTTAAGGGAACGGTTTGGTAAGAGTCTTGCCTTGTTCAGTGTATAGATCCTGCAAGGACCTGGGTCAAATTTAGTAGGACCTCCTTCAATACCCACCGGTATTGGATGGCGGGGATCCAAACTCTTTGATCCCCTCATATGTAAGCTACTATTAATACATTAATCCGGCTACTTAGGACTGTATCCTTGCTGACTCAGACTACTTAGCCGAGGGTAACGTCACCTTCAAAAGAGGGGCCTACCATAATATGCATTAATAACTTAATTAATTATCTTTCAATAATCCGACCCTTTAGGATTGTATCCTTGCTGACTCAAACTACTAGGTTGAAGGTAACGTCACCTTCAAAAGAGGGGCCTACTACAATAACTAAGATAATTTCTTAAAAAGTGCAAAAGTGCGGAAATAATCAAAGGTTACACTAAACACGAGTCGGAGCCAAGTGATTCATCTTGTCTATCTGTTTTTATTTTTATTTTATTTTTCAGCATTTTAGTTAGTTTTTATTTTTTCTAGTTTAAAAAACTTTTTTCTAACTTTTGATTTGATTAGACGTTGAGGATAAACCGGTACTAAAAGCTCTTGTGTCCTTGGACGACCTCGGTATCTTGCCAATACTATACTACGCTCACGATGGGTGCACTTGCCCATATGTGTGTGTGGTGTTAGTAAATATCATGTTTTATAAATTTAAAACTTTGGTAACGCGTAAAAAGGGGTTAAAATATACTTAAACTTATATACACACTCGCACACATCAAGTTTTTGGCGCCGTTGCAGGGGACACAAGGATTTTAAGAAAGTTAGGAATCATCGGCCTAATCGTTTTTTCTAATTTTTCTGTTTTTTTAAGATTTTCTTAGTTTTTCAGCTTCTGCAGAACTCAGCACGGGCCGTGCCCGCTGAACACGCCCCGTGCCCAATCCTTGGAACTGGCAATCCTGTTTTAAGTCAGACAGTAAGCTGAACACGGGGCCGTGCCCACTCAACACGCCCCGTGCCCAAGTTTCAGCTACTTAAAACAGAACCGTAAAATCCCGACGGTTGGTAACTTCTGACACAAACATGAGTGATACTGATATTTTTTACTTTCGGCACTCTTATGGTACGTGGTGTCAAATATGTGGTGGTTCCCATAAAGAATTAGAATGTTATTTTCTAAATTATAAGCCCCACTATATAGATCCATTGTTTTCCTGTAGCCTTAAGAGGGGCGAAAGTAAAAATAATCCCTATCTCTCCCTTGAATGCTCTCAACCGGATCTTCTAGGAGAAATGCTTCTTGATGAACTATTTCAAATGGAAGATCTAATTCTTAATTGGTTAAAAGAACTTAGGATAGATTTCAATAATTTATCTCAAGATGATAACCAAGAAGAATTGTTGGGATCGCATTCAAATAAAAACGACTTCGTTGTTCCCGATGTTACCTCTAACTCTAGCGAGGACTTGAGCGATAGTCGTCCCTGTGCCGATTGTGCCGTGAAGGACTCTCCATCGACTTCGTTCGGTGCATACATAGACTTGAGCGATTCGGCATACACCTTCTTTAACGAGAGCCCGGGAAAGGGTTAGACTTGTCCACCTACATTTAGCATAGGAATCACCCTCACCGACAACCTCTTGCGTTCTCGTCTTAATCTAGAGAAATTAAGGTATCTTAGGCACTTTGGGTTTGTTCCATCCAGTAAGGAACCGCCCGATCCTTATAAGTTCCTTAGAAATAGACAAACTTCATAGACAGCATCTAGACACGGGGCCGTGTCCAGGTCAGCACGCCCCCGTGTTCACCCAAAGATTCTCGTCTGATTTCGTGTCAGAATATGAACAAAGTGTGTCAGGATTTCAACTGCACACGGGGCCGTGTCCAGCCGACACGGGCCCGTGTGCAGCGTGCTGTCATTTTCTATAAATGTAGCAAGATTCCTGCACATATGGACCACTCCAAAGACAAAGATCTGGTGGATCTTCCCACATACCATCCTAGGTATATTCTAAAGAAGGTTCCCAAAAACCATCTTGTCTTTTCCACTTTTATCCATTACCTTCTTCTTCAATTTCTCTTCACACCTCCATTAGAGCTTGAAATCTCCATAATTCCAAGCCTTATTGAGATGTTTGTTAGATTTTTATTCAAGGAATCTTGTTAAAAATAAGTTCTACAACAATGTTTTAAGTTGTTTCTGCTTAAAAACGTTTTAAAAATCATGAAAACAAATTAAAACACCAAGATTACTTGTTCCAAAAATCTGCAGATATCCGAACACGGGGCCGTGCTCATTGAGCATGGGGCCGTGTCTGAGGTATTGTTTACATAAAATTGAGCCCTTTTCGGTATGTTTACTCAGAATGGCGAGCAGAACTAGCGGAACATCTTCATCGCACTCTAGGAACAACCGACAAGGAAGAACGTCATCAACGGTTGAAGATTCTCTTGTAAACTATGTTTACACTTTAAGAGAAGCCATTGATGAGATGCCGGGAGTGGAAGAAGCATTGGTCAACCGTATCAATCATTTGACGATGGGACTAGAGGGATGTCTTCGAGAGGTCAACCTTTTGCACCAAAGGTTGAACATTCTCGCTTCTCCTCCTTTGGTTCCAATCATTACCCAAAGGGCATGGAATGTGGTTCCGGAAGTCATCATACCGGCCAAATGGTATGCCATACATCCGGAGCCCTCTCGGGACGTACTATAAGGGGTTCCTGTTGGTGTCACTCCTCCTCCACAAGATGTTGAAGAAAACGACCCCGCTTTCTTTCTCCCAAGGGAAATTGAAGAGTGGCTTGAATACACATCTATGGAATAACCCTCGGTCCAAAGTTCTACAAATATTATAAACCGGAAAATTATTTCCGGAAATTTTGATAAAAGTAGAACTCCTTAGGATGATTTTATGTACCATTTGACCCATCTATCTTTGGACATTTAGCTTTTTATTTTCTGCCTCGTCTTTAAATTTTCTAGGATCTTATGTAATGTGCTAGTTTTAATGAATGATGGTTTTAATTTGATGTTTGGATGATGTTGTAATGGATAAAACACACTCGGGATGGTGAAGGATAACAAGAGAAACTTGAACCAGCACCCCATGCACGAAAACAGGGCCACCCGACAAATTTTTCCTTCATTACAGCAAGTTCAGCACGGGCCGTGCCCGCCCAACACGGCCCCGTGCTGCACAATCTGCAGGTAATGCCCAGTTCAGGTAACTGGACACGGGGCGTGCTCATTGAACACGCCCCCGTGCCCAGGCTTCTGTTTCTTTTTACAAACTTTTGTTACTGGTGACCTGAACACGGGGCCGTGCCCGGACACCACGGGGCCGTGTCCAGACGCCCAGTAACATAAAATTTTGCTTTTTCACGCCTTTTTACACATTCAATCAACCTAAAAACTTATTTTTGGGACACATTAAGGACAATGTGTAATTTAAGTGTGGGGGGATGCTAAAACCTTGAATCTTGCAAGTCCTAAATACAAGCCTTACACAAAACTCTATTGAAACCGCTAATCACCCCAAATTTTTTTTTTTTCAAAAAGTTTTCATTTTCTTTACTTGTCTAGGTTTAATTTGGGAATTTCAAGATCTAAAAAGGTTATATTTTTACAAATTTACAACCGATAGCGTCGTGATAAAAAGAACCAACATAAGAAAGTTATGAAACGGCATGACAAACCTAGTTAAAATTTGATTATATATACTTGATCACATAAAAACCCATTCCCACAAAAAGTGAGTTTTGAGCCTTCACTGAGCATACAAATACATATCTTTAAACTAAATGCTCATTTTTCGTTTCTTGTGTGAATAGCCGCTTGGTTCTTACGACTCTAGAACTTGCCACGACGATACATTCCCGGTCCTTACCAACTTAAACCCGACTAAGTAAATGACGGAGGCATTAGGACTAACCCTTTTTTATTTCTACACCATTATTTTTTTTACCACCTACCCAAACTCCCCCTAGTTAACCCCTTTGAGACTAAACCTTTTCATTTCATAACCCAAAACAAACACACTTTCACCCACCAAAACCTTTTTATTTTTAACCCTTTTTTTTAGTAACAAACTCGGTTTTTCTTATGACTTTCAAAAAAAAAAAATGAATGATGATGATGATGAAGCAAAAGAGAAATAAACAAACAAGTTTATCAAAAATAACTTTGTTTGAATAAATGACTTCATCAAAACAAAAATTTCAAAAATAGAAAGTCTTACGAAAACCGACGCTTTTTACGCCTTTCGCCCTTTTACTAACCGCTAACCCAACCACCTACCTTTAACCCAAGCCTAACTGATGCGTATGAAGTGTTATATATATTAGGTGTATATTTTAAGCCCTTTAACACTTTTTAGCCAAGTTTTAAATTTATAAAACACGATATTTACTAACACTAAATACACATATGGGCAAGTGAACCCATCGTGAGCGTAGTATAGTGTTGGTAAGATACCGAGGTCGTCCAAGGACACAAGAGCTTTTAGTACCGGTTTATCCTCAACGTCTAATCAAATCAAAAAGTTAGAAAAAATGATTTAAACTAAGAAAATAAAAATTAACTAAAATGCTGAAAAATAAAAATAAAAGAAAAAACAGATAGACAAGATGAATCACTTGGTTCCGACTCGTGTATAGAGTAACCTTTTATCATTTCCGCACTTTTGCACTTGTTTAAGAGATTATCTTAGTTATTATAGTAGGCCCCTCTTTTGAAGGTGACGTTACCCTCAACCCAGTAGTTTGAGTCAGCAAGGATACAATCCTAAAGGGTCAGATTATTGAAAGATAATTAATTAAGTTATTAATGCAAATTATGGTAGGCCCCTCTTTTGGAGGTGACGTTACCCTCGACTAAGTAGTCTAAGTCAGCAGGGATACAGTCCTAAATAGCCGGGTTATAGTATTAATAGTAGTTAACTTATGAGGGGATCAAAGAGTTTGGACCCCCGCCATCCAATACCGTTAAGTATTGAATGAGGTCCTACTAAATTTGACCCAGGTCCATTGCAGGACCTCTAAACGTTGAACAATGGCAAGACTCTTACCAAACCGTTCCCTTAACCCCCAACCAGGTAGCTAACATACCTCCATATAGACCGTGGAGATATGAATGGTGAAAATCTTTTATTTTATATAGACAGTAAAATAATGCCAAGACACCACGGACAAACGATAAGGAAGAATCACCTTCAACATAAGAAACTAGTTATTAAAGTCATTAATACAAAACCAAGTAAAAAGTGCGAAAAGATTAGAAATAAAAAGTATTACACTAGACACTTGTCTTCACCAAGTGATGTAAGAGACTTAGGCAAACATGGCCTTGATTGTCAAGAACTCTTACGATCAATCTTGGATCCCGAGACGACTCACACACTCTATGATGGTGGTGGATGATGGTGTTATGGTGGTGGTGGGTGGTGGGTGAAGTGTGAGAGAGGTGGTGTGCCAAGGGATGGTTTGAGCTTGAGCCAAGCACTCCTATTTATAGGCTGAACAGAAGCTCGGGCACGGCCCCGTGTCCACATCCTTCTCTTTCTTCATTTAATGCAGCTTGTCTTATTAGTTAACCACGCCCCCGTGTCCGCTGAGCACGACCCCGTGTGCAGAAGAATCTTTGTACTATGAAGATTTGCCTGGATTGTACGAATCTTATAGTTGACCATGGCCCCGTGTCCGCTGAGCACGACCCCGTGGTGGGCAATAGAAGCTTCTACCACTTTGTCTTTTCTGCTGACACTTGGGCATGCCCCCGTGCTGGCTGAACACGGGGCGTGTTCAGTCTTCTTTCTTCTTGTTTTGCTTGGGAAGATGCTGTCGTGGGGTCGGGCATGTTACGTTTGTTCCTTTTCTTGTATTTATGTTAGATTTTGCTGTCTTTTTGCTTCTTTTGTTAATTTAAGCTCATTTAATCCTGAAAATACAAAAGGAAGACAAAAGCACACTTTTTCCAACATTAGTACTAAAAAAGGGTTAGTTTTATGCCACAATTGATGAAATTTATATGTTGCATTTTGCACACATCAAATACCCCCATACTTGAATCTTTGCTTATCCTCAAGCAGAACTCTTTATAATGTGGCTTTACACATCCAAATGGAATGGGTAGAGAAGAAGGTTTTTGGGCTTGTCATAGAGTGTCGGGATTTCCAAGATTCTTTATTTAGTTTTATTTTTATTTATTTACAATCCTATTCGTCATGATTTATTTAAAACTTTTAATAAGATAAATTACTTATTAGGGCATAGCATGCCTCTTTAAAATTATATTTATATACAAGTTCACACACCTCACGGGGATCACTCAACACTCGGCCGAAAATGTATTTTTGTGGATCACTCGAGAGCGGCATGGAACTTATTCCTGCCATAGGCTTGCCAAGCAATCAATCCTCCTCCTTTTTAACTTATATACCTTTGTAAATATCAAGAGGACTTTTTGGGTGAAGGGTTAGGCTTGGGTTAAATGTAGGTGGTTGGGTTAGTGGTTAGTAGAAAAAAGGGCGAAAAAGCGTAACAAGCGTCGGTTTTTTGTAAGACTTTTTATTTTTGTAACTTTTATTTTGATGAAGCTATTATTCAAACAAAGTTATTTTTGATGAACTTGTTTGTTTATTTTCTTTTGCTTCATCATCAACACATTTTTTTTTTTGAAAAGTCATACGAAAAACCGAGCTAGTTACTAAAACAAAGGGTTAAAAATGAAAAAAGGTTTTGGTGGGTGAAAGGGTGTTTGGTTTGGGTTATGAAATGAAAAGGTTTAGGCTCAAAGGGGCTAACTAGGGGGATTTTGGGTAGGTGGTAAAAAAAATAATGGTGTAGAAATAAAAATGGTTAGTCCTAATGCCTCCATCATTTACTTACTCGGGTTTAAGTTGGTAAGGACCGGGAATGTATCGTCATGGCAAGTTCTAGAGTCGTAAGAACCAAGCGGCTATTCACACAAGAAACGAAAAATGAGCATTTAGTTTAATGATATATAATTGTATGCTCAATAAAGGCTCAAAACTCACTTTTGTGGGAATGGGTTTTTATGTGATCAAGTATATATAATCAAATTTTAACTAAGTTTGCTATGCCTTTTCATAATTTTCTTATGTTGGTTCTTTTTATCACGACGCTATCGGTTGTAAATTCGTAAAACTATAACCTTTTTAGAACTTGAAATTCCCGAATTAAACCTAGACAAGTAAAAAAAATGAAAATTTTTGCAAAAAATTTGCGGTGATTAGCGGTTCCAATAGAGTTTTGTGTAAGGCTTGTATTTAGGACTTTGCAAGATTCAAGGTTTTAGCATCCCCCCCCCCACACTTAAATTACACATTGTCCTCAATGTGTCCCAAAAATAAGTTTTTAGGTTGATTGAATGTGTAAAAAGGTGTAAAAAGCAAAAATTTTGTGTTACTGGGCGCTGAACACGACCCCGTGTTGTCCGGGCACGGCCCCGTGTTCAAGTGCCAGTAACAAAATTAAATCAAGAGAAACAGAAGCCTGGACACGGGGGCGTGTTGGGTGAACACGGCCCGTGTCCAGTTACCTGAACTGGGTCTTTTCTGCAGACTGTGCAGCACGGGGCCGTGTTGGGTGGACACGGCCCGTGCCGAACTTACTGTAAACGAAGAAAATCGTTGGACGGTCCTGTTTTCCTGCATGGGGTGCTGGTTCAAGCTTCCCTTGTATCCTTTGCCATCTCAAGTGTGTTTTATTCCTGAAAATTAAAACTAACTAGAAAATATAAAAATTAATCTAAACTAAACTAAGGATAGTTCCGCGGAATGCCTCCGTGGTGCGCCACGTTTATAAGGGTCCTTGGCTAGACCCAAAGCCTGGTCATATGTTACCCAAGTGGGATGTATTGCATCCCATGTTACACCGTCGGAGAGCGTCATCCAAGCTTGAGTCTATGACCTTCATGTAGTTGACCGGGTCTTCGTCCTCTACTCTCTTTCCACATTCAAACTTCACTTCCTTATCCCCAAACTTCAATGTTAATGTTCCGTCATTCATATCCACCACTGCTTGGGCGGTGGCTAGAAATGGCCTCCCGAGGATGAGAGGGACATCGGTGTCTTCCTCCATGTCTAGGATGGCAAAGTCGGTTGGGAAAACGAAGTTGTCAACCTTGACCAATAGATTTTCCGCGACACCTTGTGGAAATTTGACAGATCTGTCGGCGAGTTGTATGCTCATCTTTGTAGGGCTTGTTGTTCCTAGGCCGAGTCGTTTGAACATCGATGTGGGCATGAGATTAATGCTAGCCCCAAGATCGGCTAATGCATTACGAACGGGGGATTCCCCGATCGAGCAAGGAATCGTGAAGCTTCCGGGATCAATTTTCTTTTGTGGGAGTTTATTGAGTACTAAGGCGGAGCATTCTTCGCCTAAGTTAACTAATTGCAATGATTCAATTTTCCTTTTGTGAGTGAGGAAATCCCTCATGAATTTTGCATATTTAGGCATTTGGGTTAGGACCTCAATAAAAGGAATATTAACATGCAATTGTTTTAGTAAATTTTCGAACTTTGCGAATTGCTCATCGGTCTTTTGACGATTTAACTTACCGGGGTACAGAATTGGAGGAGTCTTGGTGGGCTCTTGATTTGGTAAAGAAGCCTTTTCTGGTTGGGGTGCGGGTGGAGTCGTGGTTTGGCTGGACTGGTTTCTTTCATCTGGCGGTAATGGAGCCTCCTCGGGACCCACGGTTCGATTTCTCAATGTGATGAGATGTACTTGTGCTTTTGGGTTGTTTTCGGTATTGCTAGGTAACGCGCCTTGTGGTCTCTCGGAGAAATTTTGAGCTATTTGATTTAATTGTTTTTCAATGTTTTGAATGCTAGCTTGTTGATTTCTAAAATTCGATTCCAATTGTTGAAATCGATCCGAGTTTTTCTTTTCGGTGTCGGAGATGAGGCGAGATACAGTATCTTCAAGCCTTTCTCTTCCACTTTGTTGTTGAGAAAAATTTTGTGGTTGTTGAAAGTTAGTTCGTTGGTTTTGTTGGTTACTACCATTGCCGGGATCTCTCCAACCAAGATTAGGGTGGTTACGCCATCCTTGGTTGTAGGTACCCGTTGGTGGACCCGATGGCCTAGGTCTATTATCAATGTAGTTTACCGTTCTGTTTGGTCATCTACTTCTTTCATACAACTCCAATTTTCATGTGGCCCACCACATCCTTCACAAGCCATAACCGAGGCCGTTTTTGTCATTTCTAGCTTTTTGATTTTCGAAGAGAAGGCCTCAATTTGGGCTTGTAAAGAAGTGCTTTCATCAACCTTATGGGCGCCCGGGGCAATAGATTTATTACCTCAGGGGGTGTGCCACTGAAAATTGGTTTGAGCAATTTCTTCAATTTGATTATATATTTCATTTGGGCGACGATTACCTAAAAGTCCCCCGGAGCTAGAATCAAGTGTTTGTCTTGTGTGTGGCAATAACCCATTGTAGAAAGTGGATACTTGTTGCCATACCGCAAGACCGTGATGAGGACACTTTCTTAGTAGCTCCTTGAACCTTTCCCAAGTTTCATATAAGGATTCCCCATCCTCTTGTGAATATGTATTAATTTCAGTCATTAATTTAGCCGTTTTAGCTGGAGGGAAATACTTATATAGAAACTTTTGAGCTAGTTCATCCCAGGTGTTTACCGAGCCAACTGGGAGGGTGTTAAGCCAAGCCTTAGCTCGGTGTTTTAGTGAAAATGGAAACATTCGAAGGCGAATGGCGTCATTTGATGCTCCATTGATCCGAAAGGTATCACATATTTCTAAGAAATTAGTAATATGTAGATGGGGATCCTCGTCCGCTAGCCCATGGAAGGTTGCGGAGTTTTGAAGCATTTGTATCAAATGTGGTCGAAGTTCGAAGTTATTAGCTTCGACATTTGGTGCATTGATAGCGGCGCCGAGATTACCTACGGTGGGCCGTAGGTAATCCATGAGGGTACATTGGTCCGCCATTGGAAGTGGGTCCCCCGAAACTTTCTCTTGATTTTTAGCTTTAAGTCTTTTTTCTGAGAAAGCGTTCGGGTTCTTCTAGAGGTTCTTTTATGTCTCTACTAGAACTGGAGCTCATGCACTACGTAGGAAGTTCAAATGTGGCGCCAAGGTTCCAAGTCCTGTGATAAAAACAGAAAAGAACGTTGGTCAGAAGGTTCACCACGGCCCCGTGCATAGTGAACACGGCCCGTGGTCAAATTTACAGTAATTGTTCTCCGGATCCCTGTTACTGGGAGTTGGACACGGCCCCGTGTTGCACCGACACGGCCCCGTGCTCAGCTCTCTGTAACTCGGAAAATAAAAACTGCCAGTGATAGTGCTGGGGACAGCCCGTGTCTGACCAGGCACGGCCCGTGCTAAGCTCTGCAGAAACAGAAAAACTAAGAAAAATCCTAAAAAAAATGAAAAATAAGAAAAAAGATTAGGCCGTTGATTCCTAACTTTCTTAAAATCCTTGTGTCCCCGGCAACGGCGCCAAAAACTTGATGCGTGTGAAGTGTTATATATATTAGGTGTATATTTTAAGCCCTTTAACACTTTTTAGCCAAGTTTTAAATTTATAAAACACGATATTTACTAACACTAAACACACATATGGGCAAGTGCACCCATCGTGAGCGTACTATAGTGTTGGTAAGATACCGAGGTCGTCCAAGGACACAAGAGCTTTTAGTACCGGTTTATCCTCAACGTCTAATCAAATAAAAAAGTTAGAAAAAATGTTTTAAACTAAGAAAATAAAAATTAACTAAAATGCTGAAAAATAAAAATAAAAGAAAAAACTGATAGACAAGATGAATCACTTGGTTCCGACTCGTGTATAGTGTAACCTTTGATTATTTCCGCACTTTTGCACTTGTTTAAGAGATTGTCTTAGTTATTGTAGTAGTCCCCTCTTTTGAAGGTGACGTTACCCTCAACCCAGTAGTTTGAGTCAGCAAGGATACAATCCTAAAGGGTCGGATTATTGAAAGATAATTAATTAAGTTATTAATGCAAATTATGGTAGGCCCCTCTTTTGGAGGTGACGTTACCCTCGACTAAGTAGTTTGAGTCAGCAGGGATACAGTCCTAAATAGCCGGGTTATAGTATTAATAGTAGTTAACTTATGAGGGGATCAAAGAGTTTGGACCCCCGCCATCCAATACCGTTAAGTATTGAAGGAGGTCCTACTAAATTTGACCCAGGTCCATTGCAGGACCTCTAAACGCTGAACAATGGCAAGACTCTTACCAAACTGTTCCCTTAACCCCCGACCAGGTAGCCAACATACCTCCATATAGGCCGTGGAGATATGAATGGTGAAAATCTTTTATTTTATATAGACAGTAAAATAATGCCAAGACACCACGGACAAACGATAAGGAAGAATCACCTTCAACATAAGAAACTAGTTATTAAAGTCATTAATACAAAACCAAGTAAAAAGTGCGAAAATATTAGAAATAAAAAGTATTACACTAGACACTTGTCTTCACCAAGTGATGTAAGAGACTTAGGCAAACATGGCCTTGATTGTCAAGAACTCTTACGATCAATCTTGGATCCCGAGACGACTCACACACTCTATGATGGACAATGGATGATGGTGGTGGATGATGGTGTTATGGTGGTGGTGGGTGGTGGGTGA
This sequence comes from Helianthus tuberosus, assembly GCA_030545235.1. NCBI lineage: Eukaryota > Viridiplantae > Streptophyta > Magnoliopsida > Asterales > Asteraceae > Helianthus > Helianthus tuberosus. The sequence goes on along the minus strand of JARYGA010007983.1, from coordinate 42,881 downwards.
AGTGTGAGAGAGGTGGTGTGCCAAGGGATGGTTTGAGCTTGAGCCAAGCACTCCTATTTATAGGCTGAACAGAAGTTCGGGCACGGCCCCGTGTCCAGTGGGCACGGCCCCGTGTCCACATCCTTCTCTTTCTTCATTTAATGCAGCTTGTCTTATTAGTTGACCACGCCCCCGTGTCCGTTGAGCACGACCCCGTGTGCAGAAGAATCTTTGTACTATGAAGATTTGCCTGGATTGTGCGAATCTTATAGTTGACCACGGCCCCGTGTCCGCTGAGCACGGCCCCGTGGTGGGCAATAGAAGCTTCTACCACTTTGTCTTTTCTGCTGACACTTGGGCACGCCCCCGTGCTGGCTGAGCACGGGGCTTGTTCTGTCTTCTGTCTTCTTGTTTTGCTTGGGAAGATGCTGTCGTGGGGTCGGGCATGTTACGTTTGTTCCTTTTCTTGTATTTATGTTAGATTTTGCTGTCTTTTTGATTCTTTTGTTAATTTGAGCTCATTTAATCCTGAAAATACAAAAGGAAGACAAAAGCACATTTTTCCAACATTAGTACTAAAAAAGGGTTAGTTTTATGCCACAATTGATGAAATTTATATGTTGCATTTTGTACACATCACTAACCCTTCACCCAAAAGTCCTCTTGATATTTACAAAGGTATATAGTTAAAAAGGAGGAGGATTGATTGCTTGGCAAGCTTATGGTAGGAGTAAGTTCCTTGCCGCTCTCGAGTGATCCACTAAAATACATCTTCGGCCGAGCGTTGAGTGATCCCCCGTGAGGTATGTGAACTTGTATATAAGTGGAATTTTAAAAAGGCATGTTATGCCCTAATAAGTAATTTATCTTATGTAATGTTTTAAATAAATCATGACGAATAGGATTGTAAATAAATAAAAATAAAACTTAATAAAGAATCTTGGAAATCCCGACACTCTATGACAAGCTCAAAAACCTTCTCTTCTACCCATTCCATTTGGGAGTGTAAAGCCACAAAATAAAGAGTTTTGCTTGAGGACAAGCAAAGATTCAAGTGTGGGGGTATTTGATGTGCACAAAATGCAACATATAAATTACATCAATTGTGGCTTAAAACTAACTCTTTTTTAGTACTAATGTTGGAAAAAGTGTATTTTTGTCTTCCTTTTGTATTTTCAGGATTAAATGAGCTCAAATGAACAAAAGAAGCAAAAATGCAGCTAAATCTAACATAAATACAAGAAAAGGAAAAAACGTGGCATGCCCGACCTCCCCGACAGCATCTTCCCAAGCAAAACAATAGAACAGAAGGCTGAACACGCCCCGTGCTCAATGAGCACGGGGGCGTGCCCAAGTGATTGCAGAAAAGACAAAGCTGTAGAAGCTTCTATCACCCACCACGGGGGCGTGCCCAGCGGACACAGGGCCGTGGTCAACTCTAAGATTCGCAGAATCTGGGGAAATCTTCATAGTACAGATACGCTTCTGCACAAAGGGCGTGCCCAGCGGACACGGGGGCGTGGTCAACTAATGCAGACAAACTGCAATTAATGAAGAAAGAGAAGGAAGGTGCACACGGGGCCGTGCCTGAGCTACTGTTCAGGCTATAAATACGGGTGCTTGGCTCATTTGCAAACCATCCCTTCGCACACCACCTCTCTCACACTTCACCCACCACCCACCACCATCACAACACCACCATCCCCACCATCATCCATTGTCCATCGTAGAGTGTGTGACTCATCTCGGGATCCAAGATTGATCGTAAGAGTTCTTGACAATCAAAGGCCATGTTTGCCTAAGTCTCTTACATCACTTGGTGAAGACAAGTGTCTAGTGTAATACTTTTTATTTTTAATCTTTTCGCACTTTTTAATTGGTTATGTATTGATAACTTTAATAACTAGTTTCTTATGTTGAAGGTTATTCTTCCTTATCGTTTTTCTGTGGTGTCTTGGCATTATTTAACTGTCTATATACAATAAAAGATTTTCACCGTTCATATCTCTACGGTCTATATGGAGATATGTTGGCTACCTGGTCGGGGGTTAAGTGAACGGTTTGGTAAGAGTCTTGCCTTGTTCAGTGTATAGATCCTGCAAGGACCCGGGTCAAATTTAGTAGGACCTCCTTCAATACCCACTGGTATTGGATGGCGGGGGTCCAAACTCTTTGTTCCCCTCATATGTAAGCTACTATTAATACTTTAATCCGGCTACTTAGGACTGTATCCTTGCTGACTCAGACTACTTAGCCGAGGGTAACGTCACCTTAAAAAGAGGGGCCTACCATAATATGCATTAATAACTTAATTAATCATCTTTCAATAATCCGACCCTTTAGGATTGTATCCTTGCTGACTCAAACTACTGGGTTGAGGGTAACGTCACCTTCAAAAGAGGGGCCTACTACAATAACTAAGATAATCTCTTAAAAAGTGCAAAAGTGCGGAAATAATCAAAGGTTACACTAAACACGAGTCGGAGCCAAGTGATTCATCTTGTCTATCTGTTTTGATTTTTATTTTATTTTTCAGCATTTTAGTTAGTTTTTATTTTTTCTAGTTTAAAAAACCTTTTTCTAAATTTTGATTTGATTAGACGTTGAGGATAAACCGGTACTAAAAGCTCTTGTGTCCTTGGACGACCTCGGTATCTTGCCAACACTATACTACGCTCACGATGGGTGCACTTGCCCATATGTGTGTTTGGTGTTAGTAAAACATCGTGTTTTATAAATTTAAAACTTGGCTAACATGTAAAAAGGGGTTGAAATATACTTAAACTTATATACATACTCGCTCACATCAGCAAGACCCATGGCAATTGTACTTGTTGTACTATCTCAGATTCTGTGAATCTTAGAGTTGACCACGCCCCTTGTTGGGTTGGCACGACCTCGTGTTTGTTTGTCTTAACTTCTTGTCTTTTTCTGTAGGGAATCTTGACTGGGCACGACCCCCGTGCCTAAGCTTCAGTTTTGCTATTTTGTTGGTTTGGATGTGGACGGGGGCTCGGTGTGACATTCGGCTATTTATTTTGTATCGTACAAATGTAACACGTGTCATGAATAAATAAAAAGGTTGTATTTGACTAATATTGATGTTTATATGTGATATTGGATGTGTTGGTAAATCCAAACATTGATAAAAGTTATGTTGGCAACAACAAGATAAACGCTTATCGCGTAACGAATAAAATGCGAATCGAACGTCGGTGACTACCCGATCAATGTTAAAATCCTAAAAAATAGTCTGTTATGATTAGAATGGTAATTTTAATCATGTCCAGAAGGAAAAATAAATTTAAACACTAAGAAACTATATTTTTCGAGTTTGAGCGCGTACCGCGCGATACTGCGCGTATCTGACAAAATACTGTCAACGCAGCCAGTCAAGGCAACTGGTAATTATTTCAGTAATATTTTAGTGAGATTATTTTTATAGAATGATAAAAATAATTTAAAATGCACAAAAACGGGATTAAAACGCTAGATAAAATACCCGGTATCCAGTAAAATACCAGTTTTTACGCAATATTACATATATATATGTATGTATACGTGAAAATGTGAGATGTGTGTGAGAAGAAAGAAGGGTGGCGGCTAGGGGAGACATAATACACTCACTCTCCTACACTTGTTGGTCTTGGAAACCATGTATGATGATTAAGCTTTTCACAATCCTTCCATATCTCACCATATCCAAGAAACACAATCAAACAACACCATTTCATACTCTCTCTCTCTCTACCTCTCGGCCGAATACACATACATACACACACTACAAAATTCAAATTTTGAAGATCTTGAATATTCATGTTCATACAAACATATTTCAAGTTAGTTTGAAGATCCAAGAGAGTTTTAAAAGTGATTCCAAGTAGGTGCAAGCTTCATATCATCAAAATCCACTAAGAACCTTGAAGGTATAAAATCATTTCTCTAAATTTTGTTCTTGGTTCATAGTGATGTTGATGGTTATGGAAGGTTTCTCTTGATTCTTAAGGTATTTCACAAACTTGGAAGTAATAACAAATGGGTTTTCAAAGAGAATAAAAATGGGTGTATATAGTTGTGTTTTGATTCTTGTTGAATGATTCTTGATTAACAAGATTCTTGAAAGATTGATTTCATGCGTGAATCAAAAGGTGTCATAAGATAATGTTCTAAAAAGGGTCTTGTGATTTGAAAAGGATATGTTAAAAAGTGAACTTTTGGAAGTTTGTATGTGTATGTATATACATCGTGTATGTAAATATGTATGCATGCATGTAAGTTTTGTCACAGGTTCATAAATGTAAGAATGTTTGCATTTATGCATGTATCATTAGATGATAATTGATGGAACATGTTATGATTTATAAGAACATGGAGTAAATATGTTCTTGGATGCATTTGAGATCATGTATAATGATGATGATGTGATATGGGTGCATTAGATGCACATACATGGACATGCATGTTGATATGCAATCATGAAAGGATGATTTGAGTATGATTTGATAAAAATGAGTTTTGATCAGATTCTAAACACTAAAATATGAATATTTGAAGTGTCAAAATGATATAAAACTTTGTCACAAAGTTTATTAGCTTTGCATGTTGTACTTGGTGCTCTATGTGTTGTAAAATACGTGAAATCGCATGATTTATGTGACTTACACAAAAACTGCACTAATCTAATTATAATCATCATTTTAATCAGTAAACAATATGTATTGTGTTAAAATATCAAGTCATTTCGAGTTGGGATGGTTATAGTAACGTTTAACGCAAAACTATGCGGTAAGACGGTTAAAGCCGGCTTTTCGAAGGGTTTTTATAAAACTGTTTTAGATCAGTAAGTAAACTGATATTTTTAGTTTAAATACAAGAATTTTAACTAATTTTAAGTTTACTTGGTGTTTGGTTAGTCATACGTGACTTCCGACGCCCGAAAACGTTACTGAATCACTAAAATACGTGTTTTACAATGAACACTAGCATGGGTTATTTATGGGTGAACCTTATGTGTTTAAATGTGTTATGTGATTTAGACATGTGTATATGATAATATGCTAAGTGTTGACATGATAGCGGATTTTAAACTATGCATGTACATTTGTGCGTTTAAAGTGGTAGAATCGGTAAAATCGTGTTAAATGTGTAACTTGTTTGTCGAGCATGAAAATTGATACATGTAAGTTATTTTATGTATGCATGCTTTAAAAATGACAAAATAAATAAGTTAACGAGATTTCGCGTGTTACGAAGCTTAATTTATGTGTACGTTTATGTATATATATTACGACGCGCAAATCATAGATATATTACGTTTAAACGGGTGTGTTAACAGATTTACATGATAATGGTCACCAATAAAATCGTTCAAGTCGCAAAATCTTAAAAATATATGTATATATGAACTCATATATATATATATATATATATATATATTAGTGTGCCAACATAATCTTAAACGATAACTTTTTGAGAAAATCTCAATGTTATGTGAAAATTCTAAGATTCGGAGAAACTTAGGAATTTTGTGATATGTTGATTGATAAATCGTTCCTAAGCATAATAGGACGTGTAGAAATGAAATTGTGGGATTGCGCTATTTAAAATACGCACCCAAAGGTGAGTGTCACTAAACCCCCTCTTTTTACTATTTTATATATGTTTTGGGGGAAGAACACGCCAAAAAGAGTTTAATAATGTTTTTGAATAAAACATACCTTTTTGATATAAATTATATATTTTCATTGAAAATATATGGATTTGTAAAATACATATGTTTCGGGATGAAACGGTTTTGGTGAAAATATATATGTTTCGGGATGAAACAGTTTTGGTGAAAATATATGTTTCGGGATAAAACGGTTTTGGTGAATATATATGTTTCGGGATGAAACGGGGATTTGTTATGGTGTTTCAGAGAAAACGACCGTGTAGTTGGGACAAATTTTCTTGGTCACAGGGATTTCAGTAAATTTGTACAACATCATATGTTAAATTTATCATATTAGTAGGATATACATATTGTACGTGAGGCAGGCATCATAGATGGCCCCAATATGGGTCATGCGCAAGTGATGTCATTTAATCATTTAAGTATTGCACGTGAGGAATTGTTGGTAGATCTATCGGGTTGACAACCTCGTCATGACCGGTCGCTCCGTGTCAAGTCAAACGACGAATTGATATTCTGTTCATTGTCTAGCATTGATTATACCTTCATTGTAAATATATAGTTCATAATGTCTAGCTAACTTACCAGTCCGAACATTTGATGCTATCAATTTAATATGTAAACTCGGGAAGATGTCTATGGTTGGAAGGTTCTACGGAAATGCTTACGACTGCTGACCCTTGAGTTATTTTACAAGGAAATGAATTAACTTTCTTGGAAATTATATGGATGTTTTTATAATAAACACATAATTAGAAAGTTTTCCTTGGGATCAAATTATTTTAAAATTGAATATGTGAACTCACCTTCCTTTGTGTTGACACTTGATTTTAACGTGTTCTTCAGGTACTTGAGTTCGGCTTCAGGAATTATGGCGTATCTTGTGATTGTTGATGCATGTTTGGTTTCATAATGTGTTGGACAAACTTTTAAAACTATTTGGGACAAATGTAATAAGATCCATAAGGATCAAGACAACTAAACTATGTTGTGGATGTGCCGTGTTTTGAAACTTTATGTTTAAAATCTATGTTTTAATTAAGTTAAAATGTCCAACAATTCGATGCATCGTTCAAAAAGATATTAGTGGGCCTTCCGTCACCACTACATTTTATATTCCGCTGCGATGTTTTTGGGGCGTGACAGAAGTTGGTATCAGAGCCAACGGTTGTTAGCGAACTAGATGTTTTCTGGGAAAACTCTAGACTTCAACCAAAGAATTTTGAGATTAAAGTCCAAAATTGACGATGCCAAAATTTTTAAATAAACATGGAATTTTTATCATGTATGAAAACCATTGCGTGTTTATGTGCGTACGTGATTATCTGTTTATTTGGGCCTTATGTGTTATTTTTCACTTAAACACACACTTACTTTGTACGGTTACGTTACGTCACGTCTTGGCCTATAGAGCCATTATTAGTCATGCTCACTTATATTGTCGAGCCTACACTCGAGATTCCTCCGCCCGTCGTTACAGAATCGTCTATTCCGCTATTCCAGTCACGCGTTTTGCTACACCTCTTTTAGTCTACACTCACTGTAGGAAGAGGACTCGACCCGTTGGAGGGGTCGCATCGACTTCGAGAGCTGAGACAGCGTCCACTTTGAAGAAGCAGAAGGGATTTGGGTCAATCGCTCTCACTGTGATCGTCAGTTCGCCATGTTATGCGGAGAATTGGAGATGACGAAGGGCAAGCTGAAGGACTTAGAGGAACATATGGACTGGTATGATGAGCTTAAGGACTTAGATGACAGTGCTAGGGATCAGATGCACTGGAGGATAGTTGAGCTAGAAGAGCATGTTAGGAAACTGCTGGACTTCCTGGGTTTGAAGCATTAATTGCTGGTTGTTTCTGTTGTTGTTTTGTATGTCTCATTTGATGAACCCTATTTAAGGCTTGCATGCCAAATTTTCAGATATTTAGGAGGAAATTTCATATAGACTTGTTCCAAATTTTGATTAGTCTTTGTAATAAAAACAAGCTTTGTAATTTCTGGTATAAATATCGAATGGGTTTCTTTTTGTTTAAAAATTGTTCGCATTATTATGTGAATATGATACATGTGCAATGTTTGGTCCACTAGCATATGATGATTGAATTATTTTTGGAATATCATCTTATGTTGTTATTATTGATGTAATAATAGAAATTACGAAATGCCGCCAAAAGCGAGATAGGGTCCTGGACTACCTACCACCTCAGAAGAGTTGGCACAACTCATAGCCCAACACGTTAATACTGCCATGGAACAGCGCGATGCTAACCAGAATAATGGCCAGGGATGTGGACGTGGTACTCATGGGCATGGTTTTAGTAGGGAACAGATTGGAAATTCACCAGGTAATATAATGATCGGAAAGTTTTAGTAGTTCCTGCATTATGATATAATCGGAGTGTAATCCTGTTTTTTCATTAACCTTGTGAACAGTACATAGATGTACACATAAAACAATCCAGGGTTGTAACCCAAGATCATTTACTGGTGCCCTATGCAATGACGTGGCAACGGTATGCATGACGTCGGGCTGTCACAACGGGTTGACCATTCAAGTAATTCAGCATTCATAGTCTAGATCTAGGGATTCGCAAAAGCGAAAGTCTGAGAGTTTGAGAAAGGATACCGATGAGAAGCGTGATAAGAAACACAGTTCGGGGAAAGCGTATGTGAATAACTCTAGTGGTTTAGGAAAGGATAATGCCAAGGATGGCAGGAGTGGTCCTGAGAAGAAGACTCACAGTGATGAGCAGAGAAAGTGCGCCAAGTGTGGTCGAACTGGTCATGTTACCCGCGAGTGCTATGCTAAAAGTACTTCGGAGGGAGCGAAGCTAGAGGGATGCTTCCAGTGCGGTGAACAAGGACATTTCAAGAGGGATTGTCCTAAAGCAAAGGATCAGAATCCCAAAGGTAGAGCGTTCGAGCTAAACGCTGGAAAGGCACGTGACGATCCTGCTATTGTTACCGGTATGTTTTCGATCCATAACCATTATGCGTTCTACTCTTTGATACTGAGGCTGACTTAAGTTTTGTTTCGAAAAACTTTGAACCATTTTTTGTGTTCTCCAACAAGTAAGCTAAGTAAAAAGTACTCGATAGAACTAGCAAATGGTAAACTGATAGAGACTAGCGAAGTCGTTCGTGGTTGTAGTATCCAGTTAGATGATCATAGTTTTAGTATCGACTTATTGCCAGTGGAGCTGGGTAGTTTTGATGTAGTTGTAGGGATGGATTGGCTATCCAAGACTAAAGCTGAGATTATTTGCTCGAAGAAGCAAGTAAGGATACCTCGTCCTGGTGGTGGTGAGGCAATAGTTATTCACGGAGACCGATCAAGTCGAGTGTTGAGTGTTGTCAGTGTTATGAAGATGCTTAAGATGTTGCGAAAGGGTTATCCTACGTTCTTAGTTAACGTAGTTGATACAAAGGCTGAAGGTAGGAAGATCGAAGAGATTCCTATAGTTCACGACTATCCAGAAGTTTTCCCTGAAGACTTACCTGGATTGCCCCCTACGAGACTGATCGAATTCAGAATTGATCTGGTACTTGGTGCTGCACCAATTGCAAAATCTCCTTATAGATTGGCACCGTCAAAGATGAAAGAATTGTCGAATCATCTTCAAGAGCTACTAGACAAAGGTTTCATTCGACCAAGCTTTTCGCCTTGGGGTGCACATGTTTTGTTTGTGAAGAAGAAGAAGAAGAAGGATGGATCCTTCAGGATGTGCATTGATTACAGAGAGCTGAACAAGTTGACTATCAAGAATCGGTACCCTTTACCGAGAATTGAAGATTTGTTTGATCAGCTACAGGGATCCAGCTACTACTCGAAGATCGACCTGCGTTTAGGATATCATCAATTGAAGGTTGCTAACGAAGATGTTCCAAAGATTGCTTTTCGAACACGATATGGCCATTACGAGTTTTTAGTCATGCCTTTTGGCTTAACTAATGTGACAGCTGTGTTCATGGATAAATTCGTGATCGTATTCATTGACGATATACTTATCTATTCACGAACCAAAGAAGATCATGAGCGTCATTTGAAGTTAATTTTGGAGCTGCTGAAGGAAGAGAAGTTGTATACCAAGTTCTCTAAATGTGAATTCTGGATTCGAGAAGTTCATTTTCTCAAACACGTCATAAATGAGAAAGGTATACACATCGATCCATCAAAGATAGAGGCGATCAAGAATTAGGAAGCGCCAAAGACTCCGTCGGAGGTGCAACAATTCTTAGGACTTGCTGGGTATTACTGGAGATTCATAGAGAATTTCTCCAGATTAGCGCAACCTTTGACGCTATTGACCCAGAAGGAAAGGAAGTTTCATTGGATGGAAAAGCAGGAGGAAGCTTTTCAGTTATTGAAGGAAAAGTTTGTTGGTGCATATTTGTGACAACAGCTTTGATTTGGTCTTTGGATATCTTGTAATTAGTAAAATGATAAACGGTTAGCGGGTTTAGCTTTGTAATAGTTAATTAAGAGTGATTGGGCCAAACCAAACCCACATAGGGGGATGGTAGGCGAAATGGGCCTTGCCCATGGACTAGCCCATATGCAAAGCTTTGTCCTATATAAACAAAGCTTAGCATTAGGGTTTGGGAAAAATCTTCTAATCACTTAATCATCTTGGAGAGAATTCGTAAAAGAGAAAGGCTTGGACGAATTGGGATCTTGATTGATTGTAATCATTTGAAGATAATCAATAAAGATCGGGTTTATAGTGATTTCTGTTTCTACACGTTTTCTGTGAAATCTGGTCTAGGGGATTCCGCACTCCAGGTTGGATCGACGATTCTGTTACGATCCACACGGATTAGGGGACCTACAATTGGTATCAGAGTGTTAGGCTCTTGATTGGCTTGGTTCAGAATCGTTTTCTGCAGAAAATCGGCGTTTTTGGACGTTTTTGGAGGCTGTGTTCGTGTTCTGCTGGTGATTTCGGATAAACTGCTTGGATTTCGGACCATTTCTGATAGAAATCAAGAATTTCGGATCAATTTCGGACCAGAAACAAGCAATTTCGGACCGAAAACAAGCATTACGGATCATTTTGGATTTGAAGGCTTGCATTTCGGATCAAAAACTTGCATTTCGGACCAGATTGACTTGAATTTCGGATCATTAGAGTTGCATTTCGGATCATATAGTCAATTTCGGATCAGAAGGTGATTGATTTCGGACCAGAGAGTATCATTTCGGATCAGACTAGTGCATTTCGGACAAAAAGGGTGTTCATTTCGGATAATCATAACCATTTCGGATAATCATCAACATTTCGGATCATTTCGGACCTTTTCTGATCATTTTGGAAGTGGTGGATTTTTTCTTGGCTTGCGTAAGAAAATTTTCACAGTTTCGCGATTAGAAAATCATCCGTAACTCGTCACAGGAAACCGTTTGCACCGTTGGGATCCTTGGAAAATCCCGAAATAGGTTTTGGACATTATATATCATTGGAATTGTAATATCGAGACGAATCTAACGGTATAACTTGGTAAAAATAGGTTTCGGACTAAAATTGTACAGTTTAACCAGTCTGATTAAGTTAAAATGTCGAACATGTCTAAATTGAACGAACTCTTAAGGATGGAACATGAGGTAGGCACAACGAACAAACCACCTAAGATGATGAAGGTGGAGAACTACTTGACATGGAAGGATAGGTTTCAATCCTTCATTGAATATCAGGACACACGCATGTGGATCTGTATTGAAGATGGGTACACAAACCCAACACATGACTTTGAGGGCAGACCGCGTGTCACAGCCTATGTGAACATGCAAGAGAATGATAAAAAGATGTATGAGGCTGAAAAGAGAGCCTTGGCTGCTATCAAGATGTCCCTACCTGATAGCATCAAACATACCTTTAAGAAGTACACTACTTCAAAGGAAATGTGGGATGCGCTAGAGAAGAGATATGAGGGAAATCCTGATGTCAAGAAGAACAAAGTTGATTTACTGAAGATGTAGTTTGCTGTATTCAAGTACATGAAAAATGAGTCACTTGAGGACGTCATCACTCGATACTACCATCTGATGTCAGAATTGGACAATTATGATATAGATTGCTATACTGACATAGAGAAAAATGACTAGATGCTGGATGCTCTTCCTGCTAAATGGGATATCTACACTCTCATGATCAAGGGAGAAGCTGATTATGAGACAAAGGAACTGGAAGAAGTAGTTGGAAAGCTAAGAGCTTATGAGCTCAGTATGAAGAAGAAGGACACTGGATATGATCAGGTTCAAGATCCTAGGATCTACAATGGGCTTACATCTTCTTCATCTCATGATGCTTCTAGCGACTCTGCCACTGCTTTTCTCTCACGTGAAAATGAGCAGGTCACAGTAAATGAGGATGGTGATGTGTGTTTTGTAGCTGCTTCAGGAGGTTCAACAGGAGCCAAAAGAACATCAGCTTCTAAGCAAAGTAGTAGTGCAAAGTCGATGCCTATGAGTGTTAAGTCAGCTGAAGAACATCTTGCTCTACTTGCCTCGTTTGTTGCTTCTTATGAAAACTACATTCAGGGGAAGATATTTGATCCTGCCGTTTTAGATGAAGATTACGATCAGATTAACCCTGATGATCTTGAAGATATGGATTTGCAATGGCAAATGGCCATGATTACTAGACGTGTGAAGAGGTTCATGAACAGAACTGGAAGGAAGTTTGTGGGGAAAACTGTTGGTTTTAACAAGACCAAAGTGAGGTGCTTTAACTGTCAAAGCTATGGACATTTTGCTAGAGAATGTCAGAAACAAAAGCATGAGACTTCGAGTCAGAGTTCAAACAATAGAAGTTCATCAAACAACTCTAACTCAAGGGCGTTGATCTCTACTGCAAGAGAGGGTTCATATGACTGGAGTATTCACTTGGAAAATGATGAGAATGTCACTTAGGCATTCATGGCAGAGATTGTGCCAGTTGATGAAGGTGAAGCTACAGTAGATGATGCTAAGGTTGAGAAGAAAAGTGAAGCTGAGGTAGATAAGGTTGATCAGACAACAGATGCTGAAGAAGAAAAGCCAAAGTCTGAGCATGAAAGGGAAGATGAAGCGAAAGATGAAATCATCAAAAGAATGGAAGCTCAACTTGCTGCTCTTATGGCCAACTCAGTCAAAGCGATAGGAGAGGTAAGTAACTCTGCTACTTCTGTTTGTTTAAAATGTCGTGAATTACAGGGTGAAGTTGACAGGTTGTCAACTCAAAACAAAAGTCTGGTGAGCGAAATGTCTAACGTAAAAGAATCAACTTTCTTTGCTAAAAGAAATGAGTCATCATATTTGAAAAAAGATAAAAGGCTATGAAGCTGAAATTGAAGTTTTAACCTGCAAACTAAACGAAAAACTTCAAGTCATAGACTTAGCTCATGACATGATGGCTGAGAAAACAAAAGAGATTTCTGAAAAATGCAAAGAGTTGTCAGATGCACAACTCAAAATTGTTGAACTTGAAAAGAAATTAGGTCAATTCAGGGATTCTACTTTTGTTATGAAACACATGATGGGTGGGTTAAAGAAGAGTAATGACAAGACCAGTGTGGGATTCAAGGGTTTTAATGAAGTCCCACCTCCTCTTAGTCATGACTATTCTTTCTTACCTGATGAAGATGAGTTCACAGACTTTCTGTCAACATCACCAAGTAGTTTCACATCCAGTCAAGGTGATGTGTTTGAAGATAATGATGCTAAGAAGGATAATAACAGCAAACCTGTTTTGAAAAAAGAAAAATTCCAATCCTACGAATAAAAATCCAACTTTTGTTAAAAAGGTTAACTTTGTTCAAGGAAGTGACATGAAAAATGAAACAGCTGTTATTGAAAATGAATCAAATGTAGAGTTTGCTAAAAACAAAAACATAGAAAATCTTGAAACTAAGCAAACTGAAACAAATCCTTCTAAGGCATCATCATCAAAACCAAAATCTAGTTCAAAGGCTTCAGCTGAGAAGTCTTCGAAAAAGAGATCGTGCTTCAAATGTCACACAAAGGGACATGTAGCTAGCTGCTGTCCTAATAAAAAGACTGAAGCTCAAGTTAGTGAGAAACAAAGAGGGAAGTCACCGGAGAAGAAAGGTGATAATGAGGAGAAAGTCTCAAATTCTCCAAAGAAATCTGCTCCAACGCAAGAACAGGGTGTTGCGGGTGGTGTAGATAAGGCTGAAAAAGGAACTCCACAAGTTCCTCGTTTTCAAAGAAATCAACCAAGATTTCAGCCTGAATCTACATCAGGCAGATATGAAAGGCCTAGAAGTAGTTCACCAAGAATGTATAACCAAAATTCAAATAATTTCAGAAGTCAAGGTCAATATCAAACTCGATACCAAAATAATGGTGGTCGAACTTTTTATAACAATGGCTTTAGAAATTACAATCAAGGTTCTTGGAATCAAAATCAAAATTTTCAAAGGTCACATAGTCCAAACACAAATAGGTACCCTCAGGACCAGAGACCTTATGGAAATCAAAACCCATTTCCATCAACAGGTCCAAGATCCAAGACTCCAGTTAGGAGTGATGGATACTGGATGGATGTTCCTGTAGTTGATGAATCTGGAAGACCCAAGACCATTAAGGCTTGGGTCCCCCAATCTAACTAATCTTTTGGTTGGTGTGTGCAGGAGCTGCTAAGGAGGATTATCAACTTATGGTATGTTGATAGTGGCTGCTCCAGGCACATGACGGGGGATGCGAGGTTATTTTCTGAATTTGAAGAATATGATGGTGGACATGTTAATTTTGCTGGTGCTAAAGGTGGTAGGATTACCGGACGAGGAAAAGTGACGAATGGGAAGATCACTTTGGACAAAGTGAACTATGTTGAGCAGCTTAAACACAATCTGATGAGCGTGTCACAAGTCTGCGACAAGGGTCACTCGGCCCATTTTACAAAGTCTGAATCATTGGTATTGAAACCGGGTTTGGTTATTCCGGACGATTGGATAGTAATGCGTGCACCAAGGAAAAATGATACTTATGTCATGGACATGGGTGCCAAGGATCCAACTGCTGCGGTGGGGTGTTTACTGTCAAAAGCATCTGAAGCTGAATCTATGTTGTGGCACAGACGCATGGCTCACATTCACTACCGCAAAATGAATTATATCATTAAGAATAAGCTAGTGAAAGGGGCTCCATTGCTGAGGTTTCAAGTGGAAGATGAATGTCTTCCATGTCAAAAGGGAAAACAACACAAGAAACCTCCTAAGTCTAAAACAGTAAATTCCATTAATGCCCCTTATGAATTACTTCACATGGATTTATTCGGTCCAGTGAACGTGAGGAGCATAGGTGGAAAGTACTACTGTCTTGTTGTCACTGATGATTACTCAAGTTATTCATGGGTTTTCTTTTTAGGTACAAAAGATGAGACAGCGGAGATGCTGATAGATCTTTTTACAAAATTGGAAAACGTCCATGATGCAAGGATTAAGAGAATAAGGAGTGATAATGGCACAGAGTTCAAGAATCGAATTCTGGATCTCTACTGTCTTCGAAAGGGAATAGAACATCAATATTCTGCATTGTATACTCCTCAACAGAATGGAGTTGCTGAGAGAAAAAATAGGACGTTGATTGAAGCCGCTAGGACGATGCTTTCAGATTCAAAGCTACCAGTTCTTTTCTGGGGAGAAGCTGTGAATACAGCTTGCTACGTCCTAAACAAAGTTTTAACCGTTAAACGTTTTAACAAAACATGTCCTGAACTTATGTTTAACGAGAAACCAAACTTAACAGGCTTTGAACCATTTGGATTACCCCGCACCATTGTGCGAAACAAAGATAAACAAAAATTCGGTGAGGTGGCTAACGAAGGCTACTTTCTAGGTTACTTGCCTGGCACACCGAATAAAAGGGTTTTCAATCTAAAAACTGGTAAAATTGAGGCTGTTTTTAATGTGGAAATTACTTCCTACAAACCTCAACAATCAACGAGTGGTCCTGCTATATTATATGATTATGAAAGTGTATTTAAATCATTTAATATTCCTGAGGTTTCTGATGCAGATGATTCTCAGCTGATTCAAACTGTGATAGGTGAAGATGATGAAGGCAAGTTCATGCCTAGATCGAATGTTGATATGTCAGATGCTCCGGAAACTTCCCAGGGTGCTGCTAATCCTGATTCAAGCGATAGTGACTCTGAACCCATTCAGGGGGAGGAGTTTGTTAATCCGTTTGCAAATCAGAATATTCAGGGGGAGGTTGGATCAAACCTGGGTGATAATCTAGAAGTTGAGGCCGTTGCTACTACACGAGCAAATAGAGATCATCCGGTTGACATGATACTTGGAGATCCTACTGTAGGTGTTCAGACTAGAAGAAGCATAGCAGCAAATTCTGGGTTATTTGTTTCGATTGAGAAGACTGGGATAGTGAATGAATGCTTGTATAGTTGCTTTATTTCCCAAGAGGAGCCGAAGAACATTCATATGGCTCTTAAAGACAATTCATGGGTTGAAGCTATGCAAGAAGAATTGGCCCAGTTTGCGAAGTTGAAGGTATGGGAGTTAGTGGACCTTCCGAAAGGTGAAAGAGATATTGGCACTAAATGGGTATTTAGGTGCAAGAAAGATGAAAGAGGAATTGTCACATGCAACAAGACTCGGTTGGTTGTCAAAGGTTTTAATCAGCAAGAAGGGATAGATTATAATGAGGTGTTTGCACCAGTGGCAAGGTTGGAGGCAATTCGTTTGTTTCTGGCTTTCGCTTCATTCAAGGGCTTCAAAGTTTACCAACTAGACGTGAAGAGTGCATTTCTTTACGGGAAAGTCCAAGAAGTGGTGTATGTCTCACAACCAGATGGGTTCGTTGATCCAGACTATCCAGATCGAGTGTACAAAGTTGATAAGGCTTTGTATGGGTTACATCAAGCTCCCAGGGCGTGGTACGAGACACTATCTACACATCTGATCAAAAATGGTTTTGAAAGATGTCAGATTGACAGTACACTATTCATAAAGAGAAAGAAGGAAGATTTTCTGCTGGTACAGGTATACGTGGATGACATCATCTTTGGGTCATCTGATGAGAACATGTGTAAGGAGTTTGAACAGGTGATGAAGAGTAAGTTTGAAATGAGCGCTATGGGTGAGCTGTCTTACTTTCTGGGATTACAAGTTGAACAGAAGGAGGATGGGATGTTTATTCATCAAACAAAGTATGTGTATGACATTTTGGATCGGTTCAAAATGAATGATTGCTCTACTTTCAACACACCCATTTGCGAAAATCACAATCTTGGCCCAGATCATGAAAGCACTGAAGATGTTGATCCTACTCAATACAAGGCGATGATTGGTTCTCTAATGTACTTGACTGCTTCAAGACCTGACATCATGTTTGCCGATGCTTGTGTGCCAGATATCAGGCAAATCCGAAAGAGTCACACATGAAAGCAGTGAAACGTATTCTTTGCTACTTGAAGGGGAAACCTAAACTTGGGTTGTGGTATCCAGCTGATAGTGATTTGAGGTTCGTTGCTTACACTGATTCAGACTTTGGAGGATGCAAATCAAACAGAAAGTCTACAACAGGTGGTTGTCAGTTCTTAGGAGGCAGGATCGTGTCTTGGCAATGCAAGAAGCAATCCTGTGTGTCTATATCTACGTGTGAAGCTGAATATATTGCTGCGGGTAGCTGTTGCTCTCAGGTTCTCTGGATTCAACAGTAGATGCACGATTACGGTTTGGATTTCACTCGTACTCCTATTATGATAGATAATAATGCCACTATATCAATCACAAACAATCCCGTAAAGCACAGTAGAACTAAACATATTGACATACGTCATCACTTTATACGGGATTGTGCTGAAAAGCGACTCATTGAATTACACCGAGTCGACACACTAGATAACCTTGCTGATCTTTACACTAAAGCTTTTGATAGAGCTCGCTTTGAACACTTAGTCGAACTCAACGGGATGAGGAATCCTGAATAACTGGTTTTTCATAAGAATTTTGTAAATAGTTTACTGCTTTCTTAAAAATCAAAAATACAAAAACATTGAAAAATCAAAAACATAAAAAAAATAGAAAATCAAAAATGAGTTTTCACTGTGTGAAAAAGAAGAAATGATAGTACATCAGCAAGTTAGACTGTCACACTCAAACTGAATTAAAATGCTTAAGTGTGATAGCAGCTTCATCATATGATGTACCAGTAGGCAAAAGCATGAAATAATCAACTTACCAATGTGATATAAACATAAAAGCACTGAGTATGAGTGGGGAGCACATCAGTGGTGTATGGTTTAATGACCTTAAATCTTGCGTTGATAGATTGCCAAAATCTGAAGTTTTGGGTCTTTATACTGTTATTTCATCTGGGGATATCAGGGGTGTCCTTCTGCTGCATCCAGATATATGCTGACCTAGACACACCCAGGATATCTTAAAAGAGCTAAAAATGCCAAAACCCTTAAACGAAGAAGTTCTCAAAGAGAGTTATTCAAATGTGCAAAATGCATAATTCGTACCAAAAATGGTATTTGTCTTAGCCCTCGTTAGATATTTTGGTCTCTTTGCTGTACGGAAGTACTGACCTGTTCACCAATTATCTAAACGTTGAAAAATAAAACGGATGAATTCAGTATACTCACCTACTACGATGAATCCTTGTGCATACCTTGATCGCGGGGGTATATCCTGAAGTGGGACACGCTAATATATCAGAATTAATATTACCTTAAAGTATCATACGGTAATGGTACTTGAAATGTTCATGCATTTTGTTTAGGTGGACAAACATACTGGTAATCGTCTTGAACTGCTTTTCACGAAAAATTACATAAAGAATTAACTAATGGTGTGAAACAGTATGATTGTGCTGATATGATCTTCTTACCAGTGATTCTCACAAAAATATAGTGTTTATTGCTTTTCGTATTTATTTGCTTTCAGAAAATACAAAAATACAAAAATAGTGTCTTTTTCTGTTAAAATTCTTAATGTACGGAAAACTGTTATTCTTGGAGAAATTGTTACCAATAGGGGGAGACAGTGTTAGAAAGTGGGTTCAAAATTTTTTTAAATCATGCAGGTTATAAGGTGTTTGTTTAAAAAATTTGTGCGTGTTGGTGTTGAATTGGAAAGTGCTTAATTTGTTATACAGTTTAACAAATCTCTTGAATAATAATAATTTGTTTAACTTATGTTGAAAAATTCTTATGGTTTCTCGAGATGTTTTGTTTTATAGTATACAGATTGAAGCAGTGTGTTGCTGAAAAGTTGCTGTGAAGAGATGAGAGTTTGATTGGATGCATGGTAGAACCTCCTTTCTACATTGCAGACAAAGTTGAAGAGTTGAAGATTGCTATACAAATGCTGAACTGGAGTCTACTCAAGTGCTAAAGTTTTGAAGATTTGGTGATTGGATGCATCAGCTTAGGGGGAGTCTGTTGCTGACAGAAGCTGTTAAAGCTGAAGCTATCCAAAGACTGTGAGATTCTGAAGACTGAAGTTACCTTTGCGAGCTATTGTCAAGGGGGAGTTTGTTGGTGCATATTTGTGACAACAGCTTAGATTTGGTCTTTGGATATCTTGTAATTAGTAAAACGATAAACGGTTAGCGGGTTTAGCTGTGTAATAGTTAATTAAGAGTGATTGGGCCAAACCAAACCCACATAGGGGGATGGTAGGCGAAATGGTCCTTGCCCATGGACTAGCCCATATGCAAAGCTTTGTCCTATATAAACAAAGCTTAGCATTAGGGTTTGGGAAAAATCTTCTAATCACTTAATCATCTTGGAGAGAATTCGTAAAAGAGAAAGGCTTGGACGAATTGGGATCTTGATTGATTGTAATCATTTGAAGATAATCAATAAAGATCGGGTTTAAAGTGATTTCTGTTTCTACACGTTTTTCTGTGAAATCTGATCTAGGGGATTCCGCACTCTAGGTTAGATCGACGATTCTGTTGCGATCCATACGGATTACGGGACCTACAAAGTTGTGTAGTGCACCTATTCTTTCCCTTCCTGGGGGAAATGATGATTTCATTGTATATTGTGATGAGTCACGTTTGGGCCTCGGATGCGTGCTTATACAGAAGGAAAAAGTGATAGCCTATGCATCCAGATAATTGAAAGTGCACGAGAAGAATTACACGACACGTGATTTGGGTTAGGAGCTGTTGTGTTTGCCTTGAAGATCTGGAGACATTATTTGTATGGCACGAAGTGTACGATATACACAGGCCATAAGAGCCTCCAGCATATCTTTGATCAGAAGGAGCTTAACATGCGACAGCGATGTTGGGTAGAGTTACTTAACGACTACGAGTGTGATATTCGTTATCACCCTGGTAAAGCAAATGTTGTTGATGATGCGCTCAGTAGGAAAGAGCGGGAGAAGCCTCTACGTGTGCATGCTTTGGGCTTGACCATATAGACAAGTTTGACCGATCGAATTCGTAATGCACAACGAGAAGCTTTGAAGGATGAGAACCTGAGAAGAGAAGGTTTGAGAGGTTTAGAGTGTGAACTGATACCAAAAGCGGATGAAGTGATGTACTTCATGAACCGGATTTGGATTCCGCTTAGAGGTAACCTACGTGAACTGGTTATGAACGAAGCTCATAAATCCAGATATTCTATTCACCCAGGTTCTACCAAGATGTATCAGGATATCAAGGAGTTATACTAGTGGCCGAATATGAAGAGAGATATTGCAGTGTACGTGAGTAAATGTCTGATGTGCTCAAAGGTTAAGGCTGAACATCAGAAGCCATACGGGCTTCTACAGCAACCAGAGATTCTTAAGTAGAAATGGGAACATCTTACGATGAAATTTATCACTAAGTTACCCCGAACGTCGCGTGGACATGATACGATATGGGTAATCATGGATCGATTGACAAAGTATGCCCATTTCCTAGTGCTTAAGGAAACAGACAATACGGAGAAGATGTCGCAGTTGTACCTTAACGAGATTGTAGCCCGTCATGGAGTACCAGTGTCAATTATGTCAGATAGAGATGGACGGTTTGAGTCCAGATTTTGGAAACCTCTTTAGGAGTTGTTGGGTTCTCGTTTGGACATGAGTACTGCGTATCATCCTCAAACGGATGGTCGGAGCAAGAGAACCATTCAGATGTCAGAGGATATGTTGAGAGCTTGTGCGATCAATTTCGGTGGAAGTTGGGATACTCATTTTCCTTTGGCTGAGTTTTCCTACAACAATAGATGTCACGCTAGTATCAAGGCCGCTCCATTTGAAGTCTTGTATGGAAGGAAGTGTCGATCACTACATTGTTGAGCTGAAGTTGGCAAAAGGCAACTAACCAGACCCGAGCTTATCCAGGAAACCACGGACAAGGTTGCCCAGATCAAGGGTGGGTTGAAAGCTGCCGTAGATCGGCAGAAGAGCTATGCGGATAACCGGAGGAAACCATTGGAGTTTTAGGTTGGTGACCGGGTTATGATGAAGGTATCACCTTGGAAAGGCGTTGTGAGGTTTGGAAAAGGGGGAAAGCTGAGCCTGCGTTATATAGGTCCTTTCGAAATCGCATCTCGAGTTGGATAGTTGCGTATAGGCTTAAGCTGCCGTAGGAGTTGAGTGGAGTTCATGACGTGTTTCATGTCTCCAATTTGAAAATGTGTCTGTCTGATGAGACGCTGATTATAACCCCTGGTGAGGTTCGAGTGGACGATAAACCGAGATTTATCAAAGAACCAGGAGAGGTTCTGGATTGGAAAATTCAGAAACTCAGGAAGAGTAGGATTAAGTTGGTCAAGGTTCCCTGGGATTCTAAACGTGGACCCGAGTTCACTTGGGAATGACAGGACCAGATGCAATGGAAATATCCTCATCTCTTCCCAGCTAGTGCGAAAATGAAACCTGTAGAGTAGAATTTTAGGGAAGAAATTTCCTAAACAGGGGGAGACTGTGACACCCTACTATTTAGGCTGTACCGTACAAATGTAACACGTGTCATGAATAAATAAAAAGGCTGTATTTGACTGATACTGATGTTTATATGTGATATTGGATGTGTTGGTAAATCCAAACATTGTTAAAAATTATGTTGGCAACAATAAGATAAACGCTTATCGCGTAACGAATAAAATGCGAAACGAACGTCGGTGACCACCCGTTCAATGTTAAAATCCTAAAAAATAGTCTGTTATGATTAGAATGGTAATTTTAATCACGTCTAGAAAGGAAAAATAAATTAAAACGCTAAGAAACTCTATTTTTCGAGTTTGAGCACGTACCGCACGATACTGCGCGTATCTGACAAAATAGTGTCAACGCAGCCAGTCAAGGCAACTGGTAATTATTTCAGTAATATTTTAGTGAGATTATTTTTATAGAATGATAAAAATAATTTAAAACGCACAAAAACGGTATTAAAACGCAAGATAAAATACCCGGTATCCAGTAAAATACCAGTTTTTACTCAATATTACATATATATATATATATGTATATGTGAAAATGTGAGATGTGTGTGAGAAGATAGAAGGGTGGCGGCTAGGGGAGACATAATACACTCACTCTCCTACACTTGTTGGTCTTGGAAACCATGTATGATGATTAAGCTTTTCACAATCCTTCCATATCTCACCATATCCAAGAAACACAATCAAACAACACCATTTCATACTCTCTCTCTCTACCTCTCGGCCGAATACACACACATACACACACTACAAAATTCAAATTTTGAAGATCTTGAATATTCATGTTCATACAAACCCATTTCAAGTTAGTTTGAAGATCCAAGAGAGTTTTAAGGGTGATTCCAAGTAGGTGCAAGCTTCATATCATCAAACCTTATCAAAACCCACTAAGAACCTTGAAGGAATAAAATCATTTCTCTAAATTTTGTTCTTGGTTCATAGTGATGTTGATGGTTATGGAAGGTTTCTCTTGATTCTTAAGATATTTCACAAACTTGGAAGTAATAACAAATGGGTTTTCAAAGAGAATAAAAATGGGTGTGTATGTATATGTATGTATGGCCTTAGGGTGTGTGTGGGTGTGTATATAGTTGTGTTTTGATTTTTGTTGAATGATTCTTGATTAACATGATTCTTGAAAGATGGATTTAATGCATGAATCAAAAGGTGTCATAAGAGAATGTTCTAAAAATGGTCTTGTGATTTGAAAAGGATATGTTAAAAAGTGAACTTTTGGAAGTTTATATGTGAATGTATATATGTCGTGTATGTATATATGTATGCATGCATATAAGCTTTGTCACATGTTCATAAATGTAAGAATGTTTGCATTTATGTATCTATGATCAGATGATAATGGATGGAACATGTTGTGATTTATAAGAACATGGAGTAAATATGTTCTTGGTCGCATTTAAGATCATGTATAATGACGATGATGTGATATGGGTGCATTAGATGCACATACATGGACATGCATGTTTATATGTAATCATGAAAGGATGATTTGAGTATGATTTGATAAAAATGAGTTTTGATCAGATTCTAAACACTAAAATATGAATATTTGAATTTTTAAAATGATATAAAACTTTGTCACAAAGTTTATTAGCTTTGCAAGTTGTACTTGGTGCTTTATGTGTTGTAAAATACGTGAAATCGCATGATTTATGTGACTTACACAAAAACTGCAGTAATCTTATTATAATCATCATTTTAATCAGTAAATAACATGTATTGTTTTAAAATATCAAGTCATTTCGAGTTGGGATGGTTATAGTAACGTTTAATGCAAAGCTATAAGGTAAAATGGTTAAAACCCGGCTTTTCGAAGGGTTTTTATAAAACTGTTTTAGATCAGTAAGTAAACTGATATGTTTAGTTTAACTACAAGTATTTTAACTAATTGTAAGTTTACTTGGTGTTTGGTTAGTTATACGTGACTTCCGACGCCCGAAAATGTTACCGAATCACTAAAATACACGTTTTACAATGAACACTAGCATGGGTTATTTATAGGTGAACCTTATGTGTTTAAATGTGTTATGTGATTTAGACATGTGTATATGATAATATGCAAAGTGTTGACATGATAGCGGGAATTTTGACTATGCATGTACACTTCTGCGTTTAAAGCGGTAGAATCGGTAAAATCGTGTTAAATGTGTAACTTGTTTGTTGAGCATGAAAACTGATACATATAAGTTATTTTATGTATGCATGCTTTGAAAATGACAAAATAAATAAGTTAACGAGATTTCGCGTGTTACGATGCTTAATTTATGTGTATGTTTATGTATATATTAAGACATGCAAATCGTAGATATATTACGTATAAACGGGTGTGTTAACGGATTTACATGATAATGGTCACCAATAAAATCGTTCAAGTCGCAAAATCTTGAAAATATATATATATATATATATATATATATATATATATATATATATATATATATATATATATTAACATGTCAACATAATCTAAAACGATAACTTTTTGAGAAAATCTCAAAGTTATGTGAAAATTCTAAGATACGGAGAAACTTAGGAATTCTGTGATATGTTGATTGATAAATCGTTCCTACGCATAATAGGACGTGTAGAAATCAATTTGTGGGATTGTGCTATTTAAAATACGCACCCAAAGGTGAGTGTCACTAAACCCCCTCTTTTTACTGTTTTGTATATGTTTTGGGCAAGAACACGCCAAAAAGGGTTTAATAATGTTTTTGAATAAAACATACCTTATCGATGTAAATTATATATTTTCATTGAAAATATATGGATTTGTAAAATATATATGTTTCGGGATGAAACGGTTTTGGTGAAAATATATATGTTTCGGGATGAAACTGTTTTAGTGAAAATATATATGTTTTGGGATGAAACGGTTTTGGTGAAAATATATGTTTTGGGATAAAATGGTTTTGGTGAATATATATGTTTCGGGATGAAACGGGGATTTGTTACGGTGTTTCAGAGAAAACGATCGCGTAGTTGGGACGAATTTGCTTGGTCCCAGGGATTTCAGTAAATTCGTACAACATCATATATTAAATTTATCATATTACTAGGATATATATTGTACATGAGGCAGGCATCATAGATGGCCCCGATATGAGCCATGCGCAAGTGATGCCGTTTAATCATTTAAGTATTGCACGCGAGGAATTGTTGGTAGATCTATCGGGTTGACAACCCCGTCATGACCGGTCGCTCCGTGTCAAGTCAAACGATGAATTGATATTTTGTTCATTGTCTAGCATTGATTATACCTTCATTGTAAATATATAGTTCGTAATGTCTAGCTAACTTACGAGTCCGAACATTTTATGCTATCAATTTAATATGTAAACTCGGGAAGATGTCTATGGTCGGAAGGTTCTACGGAAATGCTTGCGACGGCTGACCCTTGAGTTATTTTACAAGGAAATGAATTAACTTTCTTGGAAATTATATGGATGTTTTTATAATAAACACATAATTAGAAAGTTTTCCTTGGAATCAAATTATTTTAAATTTGAATATGTGAACTCACCTTCCTTTGTGTTGACACTTTATTTTAACGTGTTCTTCATGTACTTGAGTTCAGCTTCGGGAATTATGGCGTATCTTGTTGTTGTTGATGCATGTTTGGTTTCATAATGTGTTGGACAAACTTTTAAAACTATTTGGGACAAATGTAATAAGATCCATAAGGATCAAGACAACTAAACTATGTTGTGGACGTGCCGTGTTTTGAAACTTTATGTTTAAAATCTATGTTTTAATTAAGTTAAAATGTCCAACAATTAGACGCATCGTTCAACAAGATATTAATGGGCACCAACTTCCGTCACCACTACATTTTATATTCCGCTGCGACGTTTTTGGGGTGACACTCGGTGAGTCATGTCAATCCTCCTTCTTTGTATTTATATTGGTTTTTGCTGTTAATTTGCTTCTTTTGTGTGTTTAAGCTCTTTTAACCCTGTAAATTAAAAAGGAACAAAGAAACACACTTTTTCCAACATTAGTACTGAAAAGGGTTGATTTTACGCCTTGTTTGATGTAATTTATATGTTGTATTTTACGCACATCAAGATCCGGCCATTTCGACAATTACCGGGTGAACCGATGCATTAAGCTTTCATCCACTTCAAGGAGTTGATAAGGAAGTCCCACATCATCAAATAGAGTTGTGGGAATTTGTGAAGTGTTTCGTGAAGGGGCTAGAGATAGAAGAGTGGAAATATTTGAAATTCACGAGTAACGGGATGTTGTTGAACAATGATGAAGAGGAAGATTGGAACTTCCTAGAACGAATGAGCAAGAACTCAAAGCTCGTCGAGTCGATCAACCGTGCTAAAAAGTACCTGATCTCAAGATCTCTACCCGGTCTCGATTCTAGTGCTAAGGATCAGATCGCCACTTTGGAGCGGCAATTGTCCCGAATGAAGAAGAAGGATATAAGAGCAGTTAAGTTTGCCATATGTGAGGATTGTGGTGACATTGGTCACCGGGTCGATAATTGTCAAGTAAAAATGGCCCAAGCCACCGAAGAGGTGAGTCAAGTGTATGAAGAGCAGAAGCAATATGATATGAACTCCAACACTTATCACTCCGGGTTGAGAACCATCTTAATTTTAAGTATGTTAATGTCTCGAACCAAATGAACCCGATTTTTTTATCAGGTATCCAAGGTGGGCAATCGTACTAAAACCACCAAGGTGGTAACCAAGAAAGTTACCAAATAAACAACTATAATCAAGCGGGTAAACAAGGGTACAGCCGTGACAAAAATTACCAAAGAGGTTACAACCAAAGTGGGAACGGTAAAGGGTTGTCGAACAATCAAGGCAGCTGAGATGATTTGAGCGCCAAGATGGATGCTATGATGAGCATGATGAAAGAGGCGAAGAAAGATAATGAAGTAGAGATAAGTCGCATGAGGCCTTGGTGAGGCAAGTGGGCCAACTAGCCGATGATGTGGCCCAAATAAAAGGGAGTGGTGGAAGACTCCCAAGTGATACCACCGTGAATCTGAAGCATCAAAGCTCAAGCACAAACAATGGGAGGAACGCGCATGTTAGCATGGTAAGTATTCTTTCAAATGAAAAAGTTTGTAATTTTGAAATTACTCCACCGTCATGATTTATTGATGGTGTAATGGAAGATGCGAGTGATGAGTCAGGAAATGAAAATGAGCAAGAAACAATTTCACAACCAAAAATTGAAAAATAAATTTTAAAAAAGTCTTTTTGTGATAATTATTTAAGTAAAATTCATCCTAAGGTCAAGGAGAAGGGTGTGGAGGTTAAGGCCAACCCATATCCTTTGGCTTTACTAAACCTAAATAATGCATTAATGTTGAAAAAACGGGACCCACCAAAGGACGGGAGGTGGGAAAATTTTAAACAAGCTAAAATAAATTTACCGTTACTAGATTCCATTAAAATAGTCTCGGCTCATGTCAAATATTTAAAAGAGTTAAGCACCAAGAAACGGAAAATAAATTACTTCAACAGTCTCATTTGATTTCACATGCCAGTGTCGTTTTACCGAGTGCTCTTCCCAAAAAAGTTCAAGATCCCGGAGATCCTCTAGTTCCAATCCAAATTGGTAAATTTAAAATTGAGAGGACACTCTTGGATCTTAGAGCTAGTGTGAGCATATTGGCAGGGAGTCTATATGACCAATATGATTCTGGTTCTTTGAAGAAGTCTGACACACCTGTGGTGTTGGCTGATGAGACTCCCATGCAACCAAGGGGGATGGTGGAGGATGTGATTGTGAAGGTTGAGGATTACTTGTGACAACCCGTACTTTCAAGGTTAGCACTGTTCACTTCCTCGCTTACTTATTTACGATTCGTTTATACTTTCACGTTTCACGTTGCAAGACTAATATATATATATATATATAGGAGAAGGATCCGTTAGGAACCACCTTTTATTGCGAGAACCGCGAGAACCAGTGTGAACACAAACAGTAATTCCTAAAAAAAAATCTAAAAAACACCCAAATTTTTTTTTTACTATTTTTTTGGAAAAATCACTATATTTTGTTAATAAAAAAAATTTCAAAAAAAAATCAAGTAACAGTTATCCATGCAAATGTGCATATGTATCATTTCTTTGATAAATTCCGTAATTCATTACAAATATTAGTCAATTGCACTTTCATTTACACTACCACGTGTAATACACTACTTTTTATCTTAACAATATTAGAAATGCACATGTGCCTCTATATGTATCAACATGAAATAAGGTTTTTTGGTACACTACTTTGAATACACTTTCCCTTTTATATATCATACCATCCAAAATACACTACCATTACCTCCTACCATCCATAATACAATATCATTACCTCCTACCATCCATAATACAATACTATTACCAATATTTTCACTTTATTACATGTATATCAACACCATTTATACCATCCAATCATCATATTACATCATAAAGTAACAACTATAGCTAAACCATCAACCACTAGATATAACTAACCAAAAAACAAGTATACGGGCCTACTTCTCCATTCAAAATCACAAACTTTTTGTACCAAAACATGTTATATCATGGTTATACCTAATAATGCACATGTGCATTTTGAATATTGGTAATGTAAAAAGTCGTGTATTACAGATGGTATTGTAAATTAAAGTGCAATTGTCTATTACTGATAACGTATTACGGAATTTGTTGAAGTAATGATACATATGCACATGTGCATGGATAACTATTACTCGAAAAAAAAGGTTTTTTTTTTTTGGTAACTAAATATAGCGATTTTTGATTAAAAAAATATTAAAAAAATAAAAAAAAAATTTGAGTGCTTTTTTTTATTTTTTTAGATTTTATTTTGTGTTCACATTGGTTCTCGCGGTTCTCGCAATAAGGGTAGTTCTCAAATGAACCTTACCCTATATATATATATATATATATATATATATATTCATAAAAAATTTGAAATATTTATGTATGAAATAAAAAATTTGGAACCTAAACTCGTAACACGACCCAACCAATCCCGCAACCCAAACCCGGTAACATGATACCCAAACCTCCTTCCATTACGACTCTATGCTTGTGGCCTGTTGGGATTGAACCCTACCAGAGGAAAAGTTGATTAAAGCCAAAACTGGATCAGGGCAGTGGATCCAGCATAAGCACTGTTGTATACAAGTCTCTCCCCTTGAATGTGATTCTAACATCTGATGGTCTCTATCCTCTGTCCGTATACAAGTGTTGCTATACAAACAACTGCTGATCATGTTAAAGACTGATAAAGATTGGAGACATGTTGATCAATCTACTGTTATGGGTCAAGCACTGCTGATGATACAAGTACTACTGGAGTCACAACAGTGGAAGGAGAAAGCAGTAGTTTAGTCTTTCTTTTGTATTCTATTGTTTATCAGTAGTTAGCTAAGCAGTGTTTGTATGAGGTCAGTAGTTAGAGTTTGTTAGGAGGTTAGATGTCACTTTCATGGTGACGTCAGCCAAGATGCTTCAGTGGTTTGCTCGTGCCTATAAATAGAACAGTACCCTGTACTATTCTATTGGCTCTTTCACCACTTGTCTCTTGTACGAACAAATACTGAGCTCAGGCTGAGGGGGAGTTTGTATTTCATGCATGCAAAGTTGTAATCAGTGATTGAAATAAATTTAATCATTCGGTTCAATGTTCAAACATGTGTGTTGAAAGCATTTATCCTATTTGATTGTGTGCAAAGTTTATTTCCATTTATTTCCGCTGCAATTACTTTTCATCTTCATTAATTTCTAAACAAAAACACAATAAAAAAGAAACTCAGATCCTAACAATTGGTATCAGAGCAAGGACAGTCAAATTTGATTTAACCATCAATTTGACATAAAAGTTCAGCTCACAATCGTTGATACTTATTATTGTTCGTTTCGTTGAAAAACAAAGCAAGGATTAATCACGAACAAAGTTGATTAATTAGTTCCTTGTAAAACAACCAAGATGACGTCACAAGCACAAGATGCAAACAATAGCATCGGCTCACTCTTCAAACCGCCCATGCTGAAATGCAATGAGTACAACATTTGGCAGAGAAGGATGGGACACATCCTTGCTCAACAGAATACTGGATGTTGGAAGTCGGTTATCTTTGGACCCCATGTTCCAATGGTGCCGAGTGCTGAGGATTCAAAGAAATTCGAACCTAAAAAACTATACTGAAACTGATTTTCAAAAGTTCGAACTGGATGCCAAGGCATTTAGCATTATTGCATCTGCTTTGCCCAATGAGATCTATGTTGGATTATTACATTGTAATAGTGCCAAAGAATTATGGGATGCACTTAAGGAACAATTTGGGGGAACCGAAGAAGTTATTGAAAATAACAGGAAATTCTGAATCAGCAGTATGAAACGTTTTGTCATGTTAAGGGTGAAACATAAACCCACAATTTGAGAGGTTCAGTTGCCTCATTAGTGAACTAAGGCTTGTTGATGTTAAATTTACAAATTCAACACAAAACAGCAGGTTCCTTAGATCACTACCTGAAAAATGGGACACCATTGCATTTGTGACCAGAAACTCTGTTGAGTTCAAAGATCTGACATTGACCCAACTTCATGGTAGACTCCTGACCGATGAAAGGGAGTTAAACCAGAAAAAGAAGTTGCAAGAGTCTGGCAAAGTTGCAGATGATTACACATTTGACAACACAGCTCTTCTGGGTCAGGAAGAGACTAGCAGTAGTAAGGATTAGAGGTATGATCATTTTATTGACATAACTGCTGGTGCAAATTTCAACTCTGATCCTCACTCATCCAACTTTGCTTTCACAGCAAATGGAGAAAGCCAGATCTCTGATAATCTGTGTTTTGAACTCAATGATTTACAGCACTTTGATCCCACTGACTTAGAAGAAATGGACATTTTGCATCAATTGACTTTGCTTAGTGTGAGAACAAGCAAATTCTATAAAAGAACAGGGAGAAAATTCCCAGGGTTACATGGGAATTTAAAAGTGGGGTTGGATAAGTCAAAAATCAAGTGTTATAAGTGCAATAGGCTAGGTCATTTTGCTAGGGAATGCAGGAGTCAAACCACTGGTCCAATTATCACTCATCCCAGCTCAAACCCTAGACCACAAAACCAAAGCATTGTGCACTATGCCCAATATACCCCTGCAGCCCATGTTAACACTGCTCACTATGCTACAACCCCTGTGCCTATGCATTATGTTCAAACCACTGTTCCACAAATTCAGTATGTTCAAGCCCCTGTCCCTTAGGCTCAAGTGCAACCTGTTGCACCTCAACAAACTGCTCCAACAGTGGTTCAACCAGATCAGCAAAGCTTTTTCACCCAAGGTTTTGTTGACTGGAGCAGTATGCCTGATGAGCTTGGTGATGAAAATTTTGCACTCTATGCTTCTAATGATACTTTTAATGATGAATTTTATTTTATGGCATTAGAGTCAATACCAAAAGGGGTGGAAGCTGAAGGAGAACAGCTAAGTGCTGAAACAGTGGATGAAGTGGCTGAAGCAGTGGTTACTGCAGTTGCTGGTGAAATACTGCTGGGAGAAAATTCAGAAACTCTGATTGAACCACTGTTTGACCCCTGGTCTAAAGAGGACAAAGAAGAAAAAGAAGAGAAGAAAGAAGGTGAGAAAGAAGAGAGAGCTGATGAAGAAAGTGATCATCAATGTGATTGCGCCATGATGGCTGCTGCCAAGGTATCACCTCAGGTTCTTGAAAATTTGTGTTCAGACAAATGCATTATTGCATTTACTAACATTAAAGAGGTGAATGAAAACCTTAGGGATAGAGTCCTAACGGATGAAGTCAAATTTGAGAAGTCTTTAAAATAACTTAAAATCAAGTTGGCTGAAAAGGACAAAGAAATCTGCAGTCTAAAAGAAGAGCAAAGCATTACCAAAAACCAACTCCAAACTATGATAGAAAAATATCATGTTTGCAAAAAGGAGTTGGAGTCCACCCAAATCACTTGTGAAAAATGGGTGGAATCTTGCAAAGGATATGAAGTAATGCTTGAAAAATAGATTAAAAGCAATGTAAAATTTGGTGTAGGTTTTAGAAAGCATGACCAAGTTGAAAACAATGCTGCAAATGAATCTGGGTCAGTGGAAATCATACCCACAAACAAGAATGGCCAAGAAATCAAAATAACTGATAAAAATGGCAACAAAATCACACTTGAAAGACCATTAGACTCTTCAACCTATGAAGAGATTGAGGAATATCAATTTAAACCCAGATGGTCTGATGAGTGTGACATTATTGAAAATTTCAAGCCTATGGATTTCACAACCACTTATGGTGTCAAAGCTCCTAAAGCCAAGGTCATTCCTCTCAAAGACATCCCAACAATGGTTCAAAACTCTGTTATTAAGGAGTCTGAAAAGAGAAAGAAAAGAGAAAAGATCAAAAACCTGTTTTGTGATTTCTATGAAAAGAAGAATCATCTAACAAAAGACTATTTTCATCTAAAAGCATATGATATCAACAAAACAAGTGTCATTGTACCTGCTGAGAGCTGCACCATCTGTGGTAAATCAAACCACAAAACTCAAGAATGTGTGTATCTCAAATCATTTGATGTGAAAAAGAATGAGTACACTGCAAAAACATCCTTGAGTTCATCAAGTTCATCTGTCAAGTTCACCAAGAACCAACCACTGTTTGTGCCAGTTTAAACAGCTGTTACAAAACAGCTGAACCAAACATCTGTCAAAAGAGATGTTCAGGTGACTGATGCACCCCCTGCCAATCAATACATAAGAGGTAAGGGACAACCACCATACCAAAGGATCCCACATGTTTATGAGGCTTACAAAAAGCCCTCTAAACCAAGAGTGAACAGGCATCCTTTTGGTTATCAGCAGATTATTGGGCAAGACCCCCAACAGTAGTTAGAGAAAAACAGTTCCAAAATTGTCCAAACCCCTGACCTAACCACTGTCCATCCACCTGAACTTAACCTAGACACTGCTGAGACCCCATCCAAAGCCTTATTGGCTTAGGAGACCCTAATGAACTAACCTTTTACTACATGCGCAGGGAGCTTCAGCATGCTTAGATAGTCTTTGGTATGTAGATAGTGGAGGCTCCAGGCACATGACAGGATGTAGAGACCTTCTCAAAGATTTCAAAACTCATGGAGGGGATGATATATCCTTTGGCAATAATAGTAAAGGGAAGGTTCTAGGGTCTGGTACTGTTCAGTCTGGTAAAGTTAAGTTTGAAAATGTTAATCTAATAGACAATCTAAAATTCAACCTCTTAAGTGTCTCTCAAATGAGTGATAAGGGCTATGGCTCATTCTTTACAAAAGAGTGTTGTAGGATTGTTGGACCAGAAATGGTTGAAAAGATTGAAGCAATAATAAAAAATGGAAAAACCCAACTTGTTGCTCAAAGAAGTGGCAATGTTTATGTGGTGGATATGTCAAAAGAGAGCCCCAGGACTGATGCTTGTCTGTTCTCAGCTGCCACAAACAAAGAGACAGAGTTATGGCACAGGAGATTGGGGCACACAAATCTCAAGACAATCACTGCTATTTCAAAACAGGGGTTAGTAAGAGGTTTACCTCAAAAACTGTTCACCTGTTCTGAGCATTGTGTTTCCTGCCTAAAAGGAAAACAACATAAAAGCTCATTCAAATCAATTGAGGAGTCCAAAACAACCAAATGCTTGCAAATGCTTCACATGGATCTGTTTGGCCCAGTTAAAGTCATGAGTCTTAGGAAGAAAAGATATTGTTTGGTTATTGTTGATGACTTTTCTAGGTTTACATGGACTTACTTTTTACACTCAAAAGATGAGACTGCAGGAATTCTGCAAGACTTTGTTAAACAGGTTGAAAATCAGTTTGACTTGCTAGTAAAAGTCTTTAGGAGTGATAATGGCACAGAGTTCATAAACAAGGAGTTAGATGATTTCTGTGTGTCAAAATGAATTGTGAGGCAGTACAGCATTCCAAGAACACCAGAACAAAATGGGGTTGTTGAGAGAAAGAACAGGACTTTGATTGAGGCTGTCAGAACCATGCTTGCTGATTCAGGTTTGCCATTAACTTTTTGGGCAGAGGCAGTAAACACTGCTTGCTATGTCCAAAACAGAGTTTTAATCAACCCCAGGCATCAAAAGACTGCCTATGAACTGTTGTATAAAACAAAGCCATTAATTTCATATTTCAAAGTTTTTGGTTGCCCATGTTTCATTTTAAACTTAAAAGATTCTATCTCAAAGTTTGCAGCCAAAATTGATTGTGGTTATCATCTGGGATACTCAACCACTGCTAAGGCTTACAAAGTGTTTAACACAAGGACTAAGTCAGTGGAAGAGACTTTGAATGTAAAGTTCAATGAACTTTCATCGATGAAAATCCCAGCAAACCCTGCTGAATTATTTGATCTTGATAAATTCACATTTGAAAGTGTTACTATCAAGTCTAACAATGCAGGTCCATCAGAAAATCCTCCATCAGACTATGGGTATGAAGTCATCATTCCTCAACAAAAGTCTGCCTCAATGGGAAGAGCAGCAGTTGTTCAAAACAGCTGTCAAAGCTCAACCACTTCTACCTCAACAGTTGTTGATCAAAGTAGTCCATCGACCCCTGCTTCCACATCATCAAACACTATTGATAGTTCCTCATCAGTGGATAAAAATCTGCATGTTTTCACACCAGTTCCACCTATTCCTCCACCTCCATTTGAAGCCACTGTTGGTTCATCAAAGTCACCAGCAGTGGTTAGCTCAGATGATTCACATCTGCAGCCTTCACCATTAAATGCCATTATTCCATACCAAGGAGACCTAATCTTCTTAAAATCTCATCCACCTGACCAAATCATTGGCAACATCAATGAAGGGGTGCTTACAAGAAGTCAATCCCAAAATATTTGTCTTTTTGCTGGTTTCCTATCTCTCCATCAGCCAGTCAAGTACCAAGAGGCACTGAAAGACAACAACTGGGTAGAAGCCATGCAAGAGGAGCTCCAACAGTTCAAAAGACAACAAGTATGGGAACTTGTACCACTGCCAGAGGGTGTAAGTCCTATTGGCATAAAGTGGGTCTTCAAAAACAAAACCGATGAAAGGGGTATTGTTGTCAAGAATAAAGCTAGGCTTGTGGTTCAAGGGTTCAGACAGGAAGAGGGCATTGACTATGATGAAACATTTGCCCCTGTAGCAAGACTTGAAGCTATCAGACTATTCATGGCCTTTGCTGTCAACCATAACATCAAGGTGTATCAAATGGATATCAAATGTGCATTCCTCTATGGTAAGATTCAAGAAGAGGTTTATGTTTGTCAACCTCCAGGCTTTGAGGATCCATTTAATCCAAATCATGTCTACAAGCTAAATAAAGCTTTGTATGGCCTGAAACAAGCACCAAGAGCCTGGTATGAAACTCTTTCCACCTTTCTACTTTCCATTGGTTTCACAAGAGGTAAAATAGACAAAACACTGTTATTAGAATGGAGATGAAAGGATTTGATGATTGTCCAGATTTATGTGGATGACATCATCTTTGGAAGCACATGTAATAAAATGTGTGAAGAGTTTAGGCAACTCATGACAGCGGAGTTTGAAATGAGTGCAATGGGTGAACTCTAGTGCTTTCTTGGTCTCCAAGTAAGGCAACTGCAAAATGGCACTTTTATCTATCAAGGCAAATATGCCAAAGAACTTTTAAAGAAATTTGAGATGGATGATTGTAAACCATGCAGTACACCCATTGCAACCAATAAAATTGTCATGTCTGATGAAAAGGATGATTTGATTGATCAAACTCTATATAGAAGCATGATTGGGTCTTTATTGTACCTAACTTCATCTAGGCCAGACATCATATTTGCAACATGTGTTTGTGCAAGTTCCCAATAAGCCCCTAGAAACTCAAATTTAATTGCTGTAAAAAGGATATTCAGATATCAAAAAGGTGCTCCCACACTTGGTATCTGGTATCCAGCTGATGGAAATATCAAGCTTTCAGGTTTCTCAGATAGTGACTTTGTTGGATGTGATAAAACAAGGAAGTCCACTTCAGGAGGGTGCCAATTCCTAGGCAGTTGCTTAGTGTCTTGGCAAAGCAAAAAACAAGCAGCTGATTCCACATCCACTACTGAGGCAGAGTATATAGCTGCTGCAAGCTGTACAGCCCAACTGCTTTGGCTTCAAAATCAGTTGTTGGATTTTGGTATCACTGCCTTAAAGACACCTCTCATGTTGGACAGTCAGGCAGCAGAAAATATCATCAAAAATCCAGTATCCCATTCAACCACCAAGCACATTGACATCAGACATCACTTTGTGAGGGAATGCTATGAAAAAAGTTTGATTTCTCTGCATCATGTTCCAACTAAGGATCAGCTGGCAGATGTGCTAACCAAAGCATTAGACACATCCACTTTTGAGAGCTTGATCTCTAGGATTGGCATGCTAAACATGGAATAACAAGCAAAATCTTGTTTTTCTATGAATAAAAGCATTAAAATGTTTTCAAAAAATCAAAAATCCATCCTTAAAAATAGTTAAAAATGATTTTTCCATTAAATCCTTAAAAGTCTGCCATAACCATTGTTTTGTTCAAACGTCTGTTCTCCTAAATGTTGTCCACTGCTGAAAGTCAACCCTTGTTCTCTCATTTCCTTGGTAATCACTGTTGTTCAAAATCAGTGTTTTCATCCACTGATATGTTATCCACTGATCGTTAAAATCACCCGATGTTCTCATTGTTACCGTTACAACCACTGATATTGCCTCATCAGTGGTTTCATAAAACAACTGTCCTCCATTATTCATCAGGGGTTGGCACGTGGACAGTACATAGCGATCAGATCTTTTGTAACCGTTGCCACGTCAGCATTCACTTTTTCCCTTTATAAAACCCCCCTCAAACCCCCAAACAGGGTTTTACACTGTCGAATTGAATTCTAAAATTCCTTCTCAAAGCAGTTTCCATCTTTCTCTCTCAAATCCCTCATTGTCTTCTTCATCTTACAACCCACTCATGTCTTCTTCTCCAAAATCACCGTCTTCGTCTTCTCAAAAAGACACTCAAATGGCCATAGAAACCCCTGAAATTCCATATAAAGCACCTCATAACTATTTGGGTCTACTCACAAAACCCAGTCATACTGATACCTACGATTCCATTATTGATGCTATGTCATCTTCAAAGTACAAAACTTTGTTGACTGCTGATGCTCCGATCTACCTAGCAACCCAGAGAGAATTTTGGAAGAATGCCACCCTTGAACTTCAAGATAAAACGGCCTTAGCCATCAATTCCTCAATAAAGGGTAAACCAGTTCAAATCACACCACAATCCATTTCAGAGGTATTTGAACTCGATAATCAGCAAGGTAAAACTTCTTTTCCCAAAATCGAGTATCAAACTGATTTTATTGAAAGGGGGTATGCTGAGGAAATGAAAAAGGATACCTTACAAAAAGGTAGTTTTCCTTCTACCACAAAATTTTTATTCCATACCCTATTGATGTGTGTTTCAAATAAAACAACTGCTTTTAACGAAATACCATTAAAGATCCAATACCTGGGTTATGCTATTTTACATAAAGAAAACTTTAACTATTCCCAGGAGATCTTTGATGACTTGGTTAAAAATGTTGATAAAAAATCATTCCTACTATTTCCAAGGTTCCTAAGTTTTTACTTTCAAAAGAAATTTGGAAAGGATGATGCTCATGTGCTCACACAAGGTGAATCTTTTCAAATAAACAGCTTAACAGCTGAAACTTTTACAAGATTATCAAAACCTTCTAAAACAAAAGAAGGGGTTCCTAAGCAAAATTTAGCAGCTAACACTGCTCCTTAGGGATCTGCTGCTGAGCCCACTGCCCTAGGTGATCACAGCAGCAAAACAACTGCTGTGAAACCCACACCTAAAACCACCAGAACACCAAAACAAAAGAAAACTCAACCCCCCCCCCCCAAACCCAAAACAAAGGCAACTCTGGAAGATGAGATCCCAGAGAAACTGCCAGTGACAACACAAAAGTCACAAGAAACCACTGCTGCTACTTCCTCACAGCAGTTGGTAGAAAGATCTCAACCCATGCCTCAAACTCCTCCTGCTTCTTCTCCAAAAGAAAAGGTTGTACACATAGGGACACCACAATATGATGCTCTAGAATCACTTGAATCCATCATCCACAGCCCAATGCCCGGGGCAAATTTGCTTTCTACACCCATCATCACTGCCACAATTCCCCCACAAACAAAACTTTTGTTGGATGCTCTTGATTTGAACCAGACACAACCCAGTCCTTCTCACTCACCTGTCAATGAGAATATACCCCAACAAGTGACTGGGTCTGATGTATCAATCATTGCTAACCCACCAACAACACCTGAGGAGGTTACACCCCCTGAGTTATAAGTAACTCTTGGTGTTAGTTCAAGTGAAGCAGCCACTACAAGTGCTGAACCCACTGGTTTGCACTTGGACAGTGGTTTCATCAATAAGACTTCCTTGAAGGCAATTTCTTCTTTAGGAACATTTGTGTATCCGGTTTTCACTGGTTTACTAAAAAGTGTTTCTCATTTTGAAGGAAGAGGTCCCCAGTACCAAGATAAAGGGGCATCAGCGGATGACTTTTGGGATACATTTCCTCAGTCAACCACTGCTAGTGGGAAATCAGATGATCCCATTAAGTTGGGTGATGGTTTAATGTACTGAGAATTGACGGCTAGAGTTGACAAACTGGATACATCTGTTGCAGAAATTAAAGATATGCTGCAACAGTTTTTGAAAGTTCAAACGGTACCAACCACTGCTGCTCCAGCTCAAGCACCTGCACCACCACCTGCACCTGCTGCAAATGAGCTGTGGAATTTGTTTCAACAATTGCTCATCCATCGACAATTAGATGATCAGCAACATGATATTCAGGTTCAAAAGATCAGAAATGTCATGGAAGCAAGATTCATGGATACCCAGGCAGATATCAAAGCAATAAAGGCTCATTTGTTAAAAACCGTTGGCACTGCTCCTCCCTCTATCATCTTTGTGGACAACCCGCCACCAGCTGATGCCAAAAAGGGGAAGAAATTAAAGCAGTTGAGGAAAAAGGGTATGAAGATGGTCTTTACATTGCACCTGATAATTCAAGCATGCTTGCAGACATACCCTAGCCAGATGGTTCTAAAAAGATTGATGTAACCACAAATGCCATTGCTAAGGCAAAAGCTGATGTGAAAAGGGATAAGGAGGCTAAGGATAAAGCAAGGTTTGCACAGGAGAAAAGAGTTTTTATGGAGCTGAATGAGCAGGGTACTTCTGAGCCTAAGGATGATCAGGAAAGTCCAAAACCTGAATGTTCTGAGCCCAAAAAGAAACAGCCCACTAGAAAAGTGAGGCAACCCAAATCCATACTATCCAGACCTAGAAAACACACTCCCAAATCTTCCTTGCCAAACCAGCAGTTGTTAAGACTCCTGTTGTATCAACAGCTGTTGATACTTCAGTGGTTTCAACAACTGCTAGCCAAACAACTGCCACCACTTCAACACACAACACATCCACACTGCCTTACCACCACCACCAAAAATCACCTCACCACCAAAAACAACTTCATCACCACCATCACCTCCTGCTAAAAAGCAGAAGACTTCAGATGACATATCATCTGTTGTAATGACAACAGTGGTTGAAACACCAGTTGTTTCAACAGCTGTTAGTCAGCCACCATCCACTTCAATCACCACCACTCAAATCACCACTTCACAACCATCCAAAACACCACCAGCCTCTCCTAAGCCAAAAAGGAGAAGGATAATCTTACCAGATGATGATTCCTCTTCACCAACAACATCTTCACAACCTTTGTCTCTTGTTACTATTCCAAATCCTGTTCCACTCTCATCAGCACAAGTCTTTAACCCAACCACTGCCATAGTATCTGCAACTGTTCAGTATCCTTTAGAACTTGCAGCTATCAGAGAAGAAATAAAATCTTTTTACTCAGAAGATGATCCTGATAAAAGGAACTTGACATCTATTGAAGGATATCCAAGACCGAACAATATTGAAGAATACTTGAAAGTGAAAGGTCAACAAGCAGAGGATATCTCCAAAAGAAATTCAAAGGGTAAATCTGACAAAGAAATCCAAATACTACCAATTTCTTCTTACTCAAGTCAATACTTTGGAAAGGTTTTCAAAGAACCTATGTCAGCAACTGTCAGAAAGGGCTGATGAGACCCTAAGGAAAGATTATGTTGAGCACATTCTGTCACACCCCGACCACGTAAAACAATAAATCGTGGCGGAAATTTCGAGGAGTGTCGTAACAGAATCATTGTTTCACAACCATGGATTAAATAAATTTTGTTTTATTGAATTATTGAACTCATTGTTCTATTACAAATCAGATGAATACAAATACTGTCTTTCAAATTTTAAAGTCGCTAAGGCACGCGTCCATCCTGTGTATAACGTGCATCAACAATCATCATATAGCAGCACCTGAAACATATGTAAAAATAGGCACGTCAGCATAAAAATGCCTGTGAGATACATAGATTTTATTTGAATAGGATTCATGACTTGTAAGTTTAGAGAAAAATGTTTAATCAAAAATAGTCATGAACCTTAAAATGTTTTCTTTTATAAATCATACTAAAATTGATAAGAAATCAGATGATATGACCGAATGATGCATAGACAAATAAATAACCAACTAAAATGAGTTTGTATAAAATGTGTTGTTTTTATAAAAAGGTTTGTAGTACATATAAAAATATACCTTGGTTTTAAGAAAATCGATTAAGTAATATATTAAAATATATTTTAGTTCCAAAATAGATAAACAGATAGTATATCAAACATACTTTGGTTTTATAAATAACATATTAAACTATGCTTTGGTTTTGTAAATGACATATTAAACTATGCTTTAGTAATTAACAAAATATATGTTGGTTTTGTATATAGTATATCGAATATACCTTGGTAAACAATATCACATGTGAGAGCATATCAAAATATACCTTAGGACTATAACAAAATATACAAAAAAATGTGATTTAGAATTCATTCAAACCTTAGTGTATCAAACTACACCTTAGAGACTATAGAAATACCACAAAGACAATCTCTATTTGGATAAAAATTGATTTCTGACATTTCATACAACAGGAATGGGGTGTCTAATCCTATAGCGCTATATCATACTACCAATCGGTCTGGTGAATGTATAAAATAAGTACAATCCAACAATTAATTTTATAATCTTTGAAAAATTAGTGTTTAAACCATAAATAATCATTCAGTTTGTCAAAAGATAAGTACTAACATGTATAATTAATTTATACTTTGAAATTATGAACATAACAAATAGGTACACATGTTTCACCCCAAAACATTGAAAACAGTAAAAGAGTGGACTATGTACTCACTTGAGAATGCTTAGAAGTCTTGAATAACTACCAAGCAAAGCTAGAGGGGTCACGGAAATCAAACGGCACCTAATATAGGTAACTACATTAATAAACCGGACCTAAATCAGAAGATCGGATAGAATGAGGTTTCGTAAACCAATTGAGTATGGGAACTCATGTAATATGGCTTAAAAAATCCTACATAATAAATTGAAACCTAACCTAAGTGCTTACGACCCATTACGACTCGTTTAGGTAGCTTATGCTACTTTAACGCGCCGTTCACGTAAAATGCGTTCGGAACGCCTAACTAGTCCTATGACAAGTATTATATGCCTAAACATGTTTAAATATGTTGCATAATCAGTTAAGTGACAAAAGTTTGGGTTGCATATGCTTAATTACCAATTATGCATGAAAAGGGCATTTTGGTCATTTTACCTAAGGCATATAAACAACCTATCATACAACTAATTAAACTAAGTGACCATAAGGTATAACCTCGGAAGGTTATTCCCTATGTAACTATGTTCACTAAATATGCTTGGTCGGATCCTATTGATCGACCAAGCGGGTCGGGTTCGAAAGTCTAAGCGGTTGTTTAGACCGCTTATCTTACGACCCTATATAAGCACAAATCTAAAAGTAACGAGTTAAACATGTTAAAACATGTTTAACGAATTTAGAAAACAAGTTTGGTATCAAAACAAAGGGTCTTGATACCTAAGAATAGTTTGGTTACAAAATACGCATAAATACGCATTTTAACCGAAACTATGACTCGTCACTATGCCTAATTAACGTGGTAATCAGTAGGTATAGTCACAAGAGACTATAACCATCGTGATTACGCTCACGTTACGAAGTTCAAATGAACTTTGTGTTGACCATAAACTGGTCAAAGCAGAAAGTTAAACATGGTTTGAATTTCGTGCTAAAAACGCATAAAAGTACGAAAGAATACTTACAAAGGGTCCAAGCTAGGAAGATATGATCTAAAATTTCTCAGGTATGAAGGTTTTTAAGCTCCAACTTAGAGAAATCAGATCATGTGTGGGGAAAGAATGAATTGGGGGTTGGGTTTATATAGATTACGGAGAACCGTTAGGATCATTCCTTGATAAACGAGCTTCAATCTCAACCATCCATGTGTGCCCACTGAATTAGAATACCCTGGGCACCCCTAAATAAGCCCCTAGAATGTTCAAAACCATTTGCAAACCCAGGGAACAGCTGGAACAAGTTGGAATCAAGAATCTACTGTCTGATGGTCTGTCACGCCCCGCATAATAGCCAAGGTTGGCTTACGCGGCCCGCCAGAGCCATCTTTGGCAGAATGGCAAAACTAGTCCCTGAACATGTAAAACTTAATTTTTAGCCCTTTTAAGCCCCGTTAACCTCATTTCAAGGATCCAAAATGAAGTTAAAGCATAGGGAACATGAAACATGCTCAAAAATATCTCGGATGTCGGATCGTTTGGTCGTACGGTTGCGTTGTTCGATTAATTACGATGAAACACGAACGGACGCGAAAAACGATCCAAATTACGCGACGAATGGAATTTTATCATGCCAATCACTAAAATAAAATATTTTAATGATTACATAAATTTTTCGATGTCCGGATGTATTCAGAATGTAAGATATGCGCGAAAATACAAACTTATGCACTTTTTGACGCTTTTAGTCCCTATTGATCAAAAAGTTTATTTTTGCGCACCAAGCACCTCAAAGCCTATTTCTAAGCTATATAAAGGATATTTAGGGCATATTTAATGTGTGATCAAGTTTCGGAATGTTCGTCACAGTACGAATCGGCATACTTTCACAGTTTGTCGAAATTAGTCCCTGTAAGCGAATAAACTTGATTTCGACATACCAATCCTCCCAAAACTTATTTC